>VZRF01002371.1:2233-28768 GCA_013396875.1 Vireo altiloquus
CCCAGCGCTGCCTTCCCCTGCCAGCCTTCCCTCAGCGGTGCCCAGCGCTGCCGTCCCCTGCCAGCCTTCCCCCGGCAGTGCCCAGCGCTGCCATCCCTCAGCAGTGCCGTGCCCTGCCAGCGCTGACCTCCCGCGCTCCTCTGCCTCTGCTATAAGCCTCTGGAGAGCTGAAGCTCGCCCCGGGCCGTGTTGTTTCTCTGCCGTTGTGCTGCAGTTGGATGCCTTGCTCGATAAGGATTTATTTCTAGTAGTGGGAGAGTTCGGAGCTTGGGGAAATGGGATGGGTTTTGGTAATGTGTCTCACGGGTGCCAGAGTTTTTACTCTGGATTTTTGAGTATCATTTGAGGTGAGAAATTAGGTTCTTCTCAGGGGACTTCAATAATTCAGCTATGTGATTTCACTGATTTCGTGATTAAAATAGTAATGCATATATTTAATATCCCACAAGCTAAAATTAATTTCTGTTCTGCAGTTTTAAATGTTGGCAAAATTTCAGCTCATTCAAAATCAGTGACAGAACTCTGTTTTCAGTGGGACAAGGGACTGACTGACAGAATCTGAAAAGGTGAAAAACATCCATCAATGAGCAATCCCCAATCTCTGTGACTTCTCTGACAGGTTGAAGATGGTGGCTTCTCTTGTTGTTACATGATTTGTTTTTGGCAAAAATTCCTAATCTGCAGCCACCATTTTCTACTTGCCTAAATACCTTTGAGCACAGACCAAGATAGGAACTGTAAGTTGCATTCTGTCAGTATCCCTAAAAGTTTTATTTAAAGATAAAACTGTTTTGGACTCTGTACAAATTCATTCTTTCACTGTACCCGAAGCAATATGTCCCTAGGAGATCAGCTACTGACCACCCCTACGCTTTTAGAAACCTATCTTCCAGCTGTTCCTGAGAGGTAGGGTGGCAACCTGTGGAGACACTTCACTGTTATTACAGAGGTTCTTTGATCCAGAAGGAATAAAGATATTTGGTTTTAAATCTTCATTGAACAGCTGACAAAGTAAAAATACTTTGTATTCAAAATAGTGCAAGGTATACAATAATGCAAAATAAGTATAAATGAGAAAGAGTTTTATGCTGTGATAACAAAACATGTAAAATGGGATATTAAGGCTTGGTGCTAGCAGTGTGACCCACTCAAGACACTTAAACTCTCTCCAGACCATTGACTTAGTTTTTGGAAAAAGGTAATTTTACCTAATATTGAGTCAGTATTGTAGCCTATTCTGCCTCTGTGTGTTTCTAGCTTATATGTGACCCCAGGGAAGGACACTCAGGGACTTGAGTGCATAGGGGTTACCTTGGGCAAAGTGGTAACAAACAGTGGAGCTTGGACAAGCACTATGAGGAGTTTGCCAATAACTGTCCATGAATGTGGGCTCAGGTGTATGAATTTATCCAAGTGAAAAGGTCAGGAGCTGAAGGCTGTCACCAGACAGTGAATTCCACACAGTGATCTTCCAGTGAAGGTGCCCTTGAGGACACCTTCCTTTGGGTTTGGACGTGCTGATCTCCAGAGGTCCGTTCCAACCCTAACAATTCTGTGATTCTGTAATTCCCTGCTGCTGCCATCAGTACCCTCCACTTTCCAGTGTAATTCCCAAAGACAGATTTGTCCAGAAAGATGTTGCCTTGTACAGTGGGGCCTGAAAAAACATCCTTGCAAAGAAAAAATCCTGAGATGCTCTTCTCAGTTTTGTGTGGCTACAGTGGAGAGGATGAAGGACAGAACAATCTCCACTTGGAGACGTTTAAGTGCATTCCTCACTTGGAGAGCAGGCAACCATAGGTAGTGCTTATGGCAAGCATTTACAAGTATTCCATTGTTAAACCTCTTTGCAAGTCTCTGGGGATGTAACTTATAATTTCAGTAAAGATTAGATCTCTCCAGAGCTTCCAGTTTGGATGCTGTGTTGAGGATCCTGCACTAGCTATTCAGAGCTGCCCCAGGTTGTGTGTTTGGATTGTTTGGGCACTGCTTTGGAGGTGCAGAGTGTGGATCCACGAGCATTCAGCAGAGAAAGAATTTGCAAAGACATTGAGCCAGCTGTTGCCCTTATACCTGTTCCACGTGCCTTCCTCTCATTTTTTTCAGGATGTCATTGAGAAGGAAGCTGGGAAGGCAGAAGCAGATTGTACTTCCTACGTCGAGAAGCATGGACAGACTCATCCTACAGACAACTGACAGGTAGTGTTAGGAAATGTGAGACCATATTCACAAGCATATGTGCCCTCTCAGCCAAAGCAGCATGTGGACAAGAAGAGCTTATTATCTGCAGTAACTGATGGATTTCTCTTTTCTTTTTCAGAGGCTGGAGACTGGGTAAACAGCTGATTGTGAGTTTGTCTAAAATTAACAGAATTGTCTTTTCAGGCAGAGGGCCCAGAACATATTCTGGCAAAGGAAAAGGGAGAGAGAAAGACTTATATTCTGAGAGTGTGTGGATACATTTGGTTAGAAGATGAACATGAGAAGTCTGAGAAACAGAAATGGCACTACTTCATGGAAAAATAAGAGGCAAGTAAGTCTTGCTCTGAAAAGTTTAAAAGCCGGGTTGTTATTTTGGAATTTGTTTAAGGTAAAATTTTAAGTGCAGGAGGCTCTAACTACGTTTCAGGTCATCAACTTTTAAAAGGAGAAAGTTGTTGTACAAGTAGGTCAAACATTACCAGTAGTACATGAAGTAGTTTTGTGTGGCTCTAGTTTATAATTCAGTTAGTAGCTTTGCTCTGTTCACACTTAGAGGGCTGTATTTTAATACTGAGAGGGACAGATTCCATTCATCTTACTCATGTTGAGTTGCAGTCAGTGGAACTAATTGTTGAATAAGGTATGCTCAGCATGAGGATGGGTGATGGAATCTAGCCCAGATGGAAATATCTTTTAAACTACTGCTGTATTAAAGAGAAGCAATCTCAACACAGGCAAGTCTAGCATGATTCTAAAAGTGCTTTTAGCCATTCCTATGGCACACTGCAGTATTTTTATAGGTGAATACAGAGGTTGTTTTAAAGTGGTTGTGCCCCAACCACCTCTCCCCATTCCCCCCCCGACATTGAGCCACATTCACAGAAAATATTGGGAAAGCATCTGCATTGTTATTTCCTGTCCTGTGTTACAACACCAACAGAAGGTAGGTGGGCTTTGCAGAAATTGCTACTTAACTGCAGCTGTATCAGAGTTTACTAAAAATGTTTCATTGTGCATTGCTTTTATAGTAATGCAGTTTTCTGGCATTTATTTTCACTCTGTGGCATACTCTTCCATCATGCACAACCTCCTTAGATGTAAAAAAAATACTGGTACAGTTTTGTATACATGTGCAAAATCTCCTGGAGAAGAATATCAGCATTGCTGGGTGGTGAATTGAGGAATACAATGCACATGCAAACATAGAACTGAATTTATTTTCAAGCAAAACAGAAGTATCAGCTAAAGTATTACATGAAAATGTGAGGCAATCTTTCAATGCATCAAACCCCAATTGCATAGAAGATGTATATAATGACAAAAACCCCTAAGTGCAGGCTGCTGATCTAGCTGGCTGCTTCTCTTGGGTGACCTTGGGAGCCAGGGTACAGAATGAGGCACTCTGGTAGGAGACTAATAAGAGGAATTTGGACACCTTTGGACTATAACCAAGCTGGCTAACACTGCCCTAATTGAAAGGCAAAACTAATGAGTGGCCACTCTCTCTGATGCAATTCTAGTTAAGTATGCTGTTTTTTCACTAGGCTCCCATGCCCCTGCTTGGGACCAGATAGGGAATACAAAAAATAGCAGGAGTGCCACAGTAATATCTTTACTGAGCTAGCTGAGATAGGGATCTGTATCATAATTAAAGCAATCATCCAAGGTTTAGTCTGGACAAAGTCCTAGAGCTACTCTCTTCAGTGATATTTGCAAAATATGCCCTAGAACCTCTAAAGATCTCACCTAATGAGAACTCCTAATTTCTCTCTCATCTGCTTTGTGAGGGTGAGAAAAGCCAACTAGGCAATAACTGTAGAGAAGTCAGCATATTTTCTTATTCCTATTGTTGAGAAAATGTTTGCATCCTTCATCCTGAAGAAATATCCCACTACAAAGAGCTGATCAGTAAATTAATTAGACCACTTCCTTAAATTGCTATTATGATAGAAATAAGACAAGAAAATTTTGTTGTAAAACAAGTCTTTTTAAAATTACATTAATTATGTTACTCTGCTTGTTAGTAATGTAAAATACCTCATAGTAATATAAAATATTCAATAATATAAAACTAAATACTTGGATTTTCTGCCATGTAAAAGTTTCCTTGCACTAAAGGTGCAGTGGTTTCTTTTTCATTTATTTTAATAAAAATTATACATATTCTTAAAATAATCTGCACTAACTCATTCTGTTAATCATTTAAAAGAGAGAAGAAGCTTGAGAGCTTTTGGCTTCTAGGAAGAATTGCATAGATAAATGTGACAATCTAGGTAGCAACCTTGCTATCATTTAAACCAAATAGTGGTTTGGGCTAGGTTTTGAGCTGGGACTCAGCAGAGGGTGAGGGGATGGGGTGTAAAGCAGGAGGAGTGATCATGTATCCTGAGTTTGGTCCCAGCTCCCCCTTGGGGCAGGTTTGCCTGAGGAGCTGCCCTGTAGCTGCAGCAGCTAAAGGCCCTCCCTGCCCTGCTTCCCCTTCCCTGTGCCATGGTTGCACTGTGGCAGCATCGCAGTGCAGTGGATGGTTGCATACATGGGCCCTATGCCGTTCCTGTGCTGGGAGCATTCCCTCTGGGGCCGCTTCAGCCCTTCTGCAGCTCCTGAGCACTCCTGGAGAGCTGGGCAGGGGCTGCAGTGGTCACTACACTCTGCCTCTATGCTGCTCCTGAACTCTTTCTGTAACCGGTCCATAAAGTAATCCCCAAGACTATTTCTGCCATCCTGGGAGCAGTCAAGCCTGCGAGCATTGGTCAGCAGATCTCCCATCAGCTTGATCTTCCGGATTTTGGGCCCAATAAAGTGTTTCTTGATAGTGCTTGCGCTATGAGGGTCTGAATTTTCAATGCTCAGGGCATAAAGCTCTTCAAAATATCGTAGCAGAGTTTTCCATTGTACCATTGCTAGTTCCAGGGCTTTCATCAGACCGACTGCATAATCACAGTTTGGTTTCTGAAAACAAAGACAGAACTGTATTTACTCAGAAGAACAGCTCACATATCTTTATTCATCAGTGGATTCCTGCAATTTCACCTGGTGCTCTAAACAAGTTGTACTTGGACTTTGCAACAACTGCTTCTAGTTTGGAGCATCTACCATTTTTTGCAGGCTGTAAACACAAGTGGCAGAACCCAAAGAACTTCTTCAGGTAACAGATTTAGATTGCAGCAGCTATGCCTGAGGAGGGTTCTTACACCAGGAAACCCAATCATAGAATGGTTGGGGTTGGAAGGGACCTTAAAATCATCTCATCCCAACCCTCTGCCATGGGCAGGCACATCTTCCAATAGGGCTGCTCAAGGCCCATCCAGCCTGGCTTAGAACACTCTCTGGGATGGGGTATCCACCCCTCAGGGTAACCTGTTCCAGTGTCTCACCGCCCTCACAGTAAAGACTTTCCTAATAGCTAGTCTAAATCTGCCCTCTTTCAGTTAGAAATTGTTATCCCTCATCCTAACACTGCATTCCCTAATAAAGAGTTCCTCTCTTTCCTCTAGGCACCCTTTAAGTACCAGAAGTCCTAAGCTCTTCCCTGATGCAAACTGAGTATTAAGAAAGATTTTCACAATAGCCTTTTTACCTTCTGCAGCTTAACAACTGCTATGATGCACCAAAGAGGAGCATTCTGTATTAACTAATTTGGTAGAATCAGCCCCTTGGTCTTAAACCAATGAGGTGAGTTATTTTTTTTCTAAAACCTCTGAGTAGTTCCTTTGTACCTGTGCAAGCCCAAGTTAGATCTTAGACAGTTCAAATTCTGTCATGAGCTGTATTTTAGCAAATCAACTACTGCCCCGAGCTGGATGGTTCTCCTTCCTCATCACTCTTCTTAGGTGCTAATAGGGTCTAATCTTATACTTAGTTTCAGTGTGAAGGAGACAAGTGGGCTGTTTCAATTTAAGGAGTCTCCTAATCCACTAGAGCACACTGGAAACAGCAGTGTCCAGCTGAGTAAAAACAGGAACACTATCCATATTCTTTTGGGCTGGAAAGCAACCCTGTAGCATTAGGACAGTATGTGTGACAGTTTCTGGGCATCACAATCAAGAACAGAACCATGTACATTAGTATTACAGGTAAATTATATCTGGAAATCCAATAATGGATGAATGCAGAGATCTGATGTACCAACAGTATAATTCAGTGAGTCAAACAGATGGTAGCTGCTTGAAAACTTGACTACTACCCACCTGGATGGTTTTAGAGCAGTAATGGCCTCCTCTTTCTTGCTGATACTTCATCAAGGCCTCTGCCGCTTTTCTCTCTTCCAGAGCTTGATGCAGGAAAAACTTAGAAATATTTGGTAGAGCCACATGCGACTGATCAAAATATTCACCCTATGCACACAAAAAAGGAGTGTTAAGATTTGCTAGGGATGGGACTCACGGCAGCAGAAGGTGGCTTTAACAGAACTTGGGAGACCCTTCCAATAGGTGTTTTGTTTACAAAGCACAATCACTTTGGAGACCTTGATCCAATTTCTTCAATAAACGAAGTAAGTAGCTGTAATATGAAATGAAGAATCTCTATACTTCTACTAGAACTCCTCCTGTTCTTTAATATTGGTCAGACAACTGTAGTACTAATGTAACTCTTGCAGTTAAGAGATCTTCAGAATATTTTATTTATGAGTGGTTAGCATGTGTGTGTTTTGTAATTGTGTTTTGTGAAGGGTTTTTGTTTTGTTTTTAAAGCATACTCCCAGAACAGAGAACATAAAATTTATCCCTGCAGGCCTGCATTCCAGTCAAAAGTTAGCTTTCAAAGGTATGAGAAAGATGAGGCAAATACCAAAAAGAGAACAAGTACAACTTTGCATCTATTTATCAGCTTTATTACGGACAATGGAATTCCAAAATAATGGATACTGCTACTGAACTATACACCTTCAATATTATACATAGGTCATGCCTGGGAAGGCATGCCAGGAAGAACATGAGTCTATTGGAGCGAGTCCAGAGGAGGGACACAGAGTTATCAGATGGATGGAGCACCTCTCCTGTGAGGAAAGGCTGAGAGAATTGGGTTTGTTCAGCCTGGCAAAGAGAAGGCTCTGAGGTGACCAAATTGTGGCCTTCCACTAGCTGAAGAGAGCCTACAAGAAAGATGGGACTTACAAGAGCATGCAGTGACAGGACAAGGAGGAATGGCTTAAAACTGAAAGAGTAGGTTTTGATTAGGTATTTGGAAAAAACTCTTTACTGTGAGGGTGGTGAGATACCGTCACAGGTTGCCTAGAGAAAGTGTGAATGCCCTGTCCTGGAGGTGTGAAAGCCAGGCTGGCTGGAGCTCTGAGCAACCTTGGGAAAGGTGTCCCTGCACATGGCAGGGGGACCGAAACCTGATGATCTTTAAGGTCCTTTCCAAGTCCTTTCCAACCCAGGCCATTCTATAATTTCAGAACTACTACAACCCTAAATCCCCTGCAGGCCTTGTTCTGTTCTGTATGGGAAAGTAACAACTTAAGCCACTGCCTTAATTAACCATGCTAACAGATCTAACAGCTCTTATATTTAGAGTATTTTATCCATGCTATGGCTGTCCCATAAAGAGAATGCATTAGAGATGGGGAGCAGCGGAGAGCCACCAGCTACACTGCTTTGAACACTGGTGCTGCACAGCTCTCATGTTATGGGGCTGCTGGGACCATGCCAAGAACCAAACTGAGGGAGCTACAGCATCCTGATCTGCTGGGCGCAGGGGCAGGAGCGCTACCGCGGGGACGTGGGGAGCCCGGGGAGCCCTCACAGCCCCGGGGCAGGGCACGGGCATGGCACCGGCAGGCTCTGCCGTCCCGCAGTCCGTGACTCTGAACCCTCCTCAGCCGGGCCCCGGAAGCTCCTCTGCCCGCCGGCGGCGGCTGCAGCGCGGAGCGATGGGGGACACGCGTGNCCCTCTGCCCGCCGGCGGCGGCTGCAGCGCGGAGCGATGGGGGACACGCGTGGGGCGATGAGGGACACATGGGGGACACACGCTCGGGGCCATGGGGGACACGCTCGGGGCCATGGGGGACACGCGTGGGGCGATGGGGGACACACGCGGGACACACACGCGGCCCTCCCGCGCCCTCCCGGGCCCCGCCGGCTTACCAGCGCCTGCAGGCAGTAGTGCAGCTCCAGCTGGGCTCCGGTGACGCCGCAGATGGCCTCCTCCAGGGCGGGCGGGAGGCCGTGGCGGAGGCGGGCGGCGGGCAGCGGGCGGTGCGCGGGGCAGGCGGGCAGCGTCCCCCGGGGCCGCTTGGAGCGCGGCTCGGCCATGCCCGGGGCCGCCATGGGGCCGCCCAGCCGCCACCGCGCCCGCTGATATAGCCGGGCACCTGGGACACACCTTGCCACCGCCGCCCGCCCTCCGGGGGCGGAGGAGGAGGATGTGGGTGCGGATGGGGCGGAGGAGGATGTGGGTGCGGATGGGGCCGCGGGGCCGCCGTGGGTGCGGGGCGCTGGGCAGGCGCGGCGGCAGCGCGGACAGCTCCGGAGAATACGCGCGGTGCCGGTCCGGCCCTGCCGGGAGCATCCTAAACTGTGAATGACTGGCATAAAAGTTCTACCCTAACACTTAAGTAGATGTGTTTACTTGGGCTCCGCTTGAAGTCGTGCCGCACGCTTGTGCTGAAGAAGTGGTAATAAAACATTGAATCTTGGCAATGAGCGACTTGAGGAAAAGGATTCTGCAATGAATGTTCTTAATAAAACATTCCAGTATGTACTTTCTCTTCGGTGGTTTGTGATTACGCATATGTATGTCTGTCACAGGTTTGGGGTATCCCAAGATGTTCCTAAAAATATAAGAGAAAAACATAAACTTTTGTGTTTAACACATCTTCATTTTCTTTCTAAACACAGAAACATAGCATAGAAGTGAAAGTATTTCCTATTTCAGCAGGGTACTAGAGGAAAGCAGGGAAGACAATCAGAAGCAGGAGAACTCAGGAAATGCACATATTTGTTGCTCTCCCCTCCTAGGCAGGCTACAAGCCAACAGCTCAATATGCAGTTATGTACTCTGATGCAGAGTGTGTCCAAGAGACAGAGGCTGAGCTGTATTGCACTCACATGTTCAGGGCACCAGCAGATCAGGATGCTGTAGCTCCCTCAGTTTGGTTCTGGTTTCAGTTTGGCATAGTCCCAGCAGCCCCATACTACTCAACATCAGAGCTGTGCAGCACCAATGTTCAAAGCAGTGTAGCTGGTGGCTCTCCGCTGCTCCCCATCTCTAATGCATTCTCTTTATGGGACAGCCATAGCATGGATAAAACTTTGATGTAAGAGCTGAGCCCTTTTCCAGGCAGGCACATTCAGCACTTCCAGCTCCAGCAGCAGTGTCCCAGAGTGTGGCCAGGCTGTGCCGAGGCTGGAGTGGCTGGAGATGAGAACACAGAGGCAGAGGCAATTGTGGGGAGAGAGTGAGCTCTGAAAAGTCTTGGGAATTTAGCACAGTGTATGTATGTCTTGGCTACAGGGTAAATTCTTTAGGTTTTTTGGTTTAGTGCTAAAAATGTTGGTGCTGAACTGGTCCTGCCTATTCTGGTTAAACCATTTCAGTATTTTAGTAACCCATAATCCTTGGCTTGTACAGGAAATTCAAAATACACGTTACTGACTTTTTCAACTGCTTTACCATATGGATGGAGCTTGGCATTTCTTGAGCATTTCTTTACATTTAATAAATTCAAACCAGTGGAGAGGAAACATGAGTAATCTCGACACCCTTCAAAATCAATAATTTTCTGTTCAGTGACTTTGTTTAGTAAGCTCAATGTTGTGTGCTGTTTGGTGGAATATTTTTCTAGCAGATCACTCCCCCACAGACCCAGGATGCTAAGGGTAGAGTCGTTTTCTGTTGCCTGTTTTAATTGTTATTGGATGTGACTACCTAGAGCAGAACATGCATCATCTGAGAGTAGTCATGTAGATGTGAGAACATTGCTAATGAGAAACTTAAATAATTCTTGTTCAGTGCCTCCATCTCATATGGTGTTCATCCCTCTTTGTTTGCTGTAATTATCCAGTTTTTAGTTCTGATTCTTCATGTAGTTAAATTAGAAGTTTCACTTGAAAAAAACAAACAGCGTTCAGGCATTTGGGTAAAATTTCCTGTGAGTTAAGTGTAACTGTAATGTTTGCAAGGCTAAAGTAGGTATTTAAATTCATTAAATGTCAATATATTGTTGGAACACTTGAACAACATATGACCTTATTCTGAAGTTCTCTTCTTCACTGTAGCACTAGGGACTTTTGCTAGCAAGATGTACCTCTATCAGCTACCTTTCAGCTCCTTCCATTCCAGATGTCCTTCTCTTGGCCTGTAAAATAGTTGCTGGTGTTTTATTATTCCAGAACAATCCCTTGACTGCCTCAGAGGAGGAGGAGGAACAAGTGTGGTGCCTCTGTGTGCATGCATTGACATCCCAACATAAATAAATGCTTGATGACCTCCTTTCTTTGGCCAGTCTGAATAACTTGAAGTGTGAAATACCAATAGAAAGCAAGTTAGCCAGTGTTCTCATGGAAAAGTTTGTAGCTGTATTTCGTTAACTGGGCATTCATTGTGATAATTTCTGAGCATATCAGCTCATACGGGCTTGGATCTGCTTTAGTGGACTTTGGAGCCCTGGAAAACAATATTAAGTTATCCCATTTCAGTGATGGTCAGCTAAGAGATAAGGGCAGTTCTTAAGGCCGTCCATGATGCATGGAGCTGATCTGAAAACTGACTCTAAAATTCTTTAATCTCTGTATGTTTCTTTTATGAGAACACCATTCAATTTGTTTTGCTTTGTGCTTCATAGAACTAATGGAAATACATTTGCACTGTTATAAACTGTATTGTGGAAAAGTTCCTTTACAAAGCAATACAGGGATTCTTGCTCCATAGCATGAGGTGATGTCACACGCTGGTTTTATCTGGACTGGGGAAAGTATCATCTGCTCCCAAAGCTTGTGATCTGAAGAAATGCAGTATCCTGGGGAGCAAGCACTTTGTTCAGTTTCTCAGTTGCAACATTTCAGCACAGAATTCCAGAATATTCTGAGTTGGAAGGGATCACAAGGATCATTAAAGTCCAGCTCGGCAGCTGCTATCAGGTAGGGTTGCTTTTAGGATGGATTGCTTTTTTTCTCACCTGCCCTAACCTGAAGGGAAGGTCTATGTGTCTCTCTCCCAGATTGTATTCTGCAGAGAAGTGCAGGTCATAGCAGAAAGGGTTTGTGACATCTGTAAATGGGGTTGGTGACAGGCACATGCCTTGATGAAAGGTATCTTTTCATTTTTTTGATTTGGCATGATTTTGGTACGACACATTTTAAAGTGTGTTGAAGGTGTATGCCAGAGTGGGAAGCCAAACAACCACAGTGTGGCATACAGAACTGCAATTAAAATTCCACCCAAATAAGCTCTCTTGCACACAAATCCATGCCTTTCCTGCTCCTCCCCACTCCTTTTCCTATTTACTCTTTGGCAGAGTGCAGCAGAGGACGATTTGTGTCAGTGCGCTCTAGCAACCCTCTCAAAATATCCTTTCTCCTGAGCTTACTTTGCACACATTCAGTTGTATCTGGCCATTTTCTACCCTGATTCTCTCATTTAAAGCTGGACTCTTTAGGCTGCACTTTGTAATCTGCAGTTGTTATTGTTTATTCTTTCACCACAGGTAGTAAGAATTGTGGCTGTTGCTTCTCTCCAGCTACCATCTGTTTGTTTCTTCCTAGCTGCGATGGATTTTTCATGTGCTTTGCAAATAGTCTATCTACTGCTGCCAGACTTTTCTCTCATTCAGTGCCCATCAATAGCTATGATGAAAACAGAGGGCTGTGTGAGGAAAAAGTAATAAACAAATAAATGTACAATATGTATGCCTGTGAATTGGCCTTCTTCATTCATCATTTTGTTTCGTAATTAAGTGAAACCAAAGCTCTCTGGCAGGAAATTAGGAATGATTCATACGAACACCCGTGAATTCATTGCTTTTATTGGACTTGAAGTCCCTTAACCCATTTTTCTTACTGTTTTCTAGTCTCAACAGGTGCTTCATCTCACTATTATGTCCACTCCTACTCTTTTTTACTTCCTTTATCCATGGAAAAAAGCCATCAAGACTTCTGAGTTGTTTTGTTGCCTTTTTGCACTGTATGACTCATAAAGTTAAAAAAGAAGCCTGAAATTTGGGATGTTACTACTTAAGTAAGCATAGCAAAATAACCTCTTTTAACTGACTTTCAGTAGAAGTGGTCATCAGCAAAACATGAGATGGCCCTGGGGAGGCAGCAGTGTTGTGACAATGCTGCCTGGAGGACATCTGGAAAATGCCTTTTGTCTCTCTGTCGCTGAGCAAATGGAAAGGTCCAGTTTGCTATAGTGCTCTGAAATCAGCATGTTTTGGTGATAGAAGATAAGTCCCTTTGCAATCAGTCTTGTTGGTGTCAAACAGAGCAGACAGAAGCCTGTATTTTGGGTTTATAAGTACTGAAAATTATTATGCTGTGCCAGATCAACACATATTTTGCATGTATTCAGTTTAATAAAATGAGGTACCATAATGAGGTTCCATAATGAAAAATACTTGGATTAACTTTTAATTTTGCTGGAAATTTTTAAGTGCCTTTTTTTGCCACTCACCTCAAATACTCCAAGCCTTAGCTTTCAATTGCTTTCCTTTTCTAGAGTCCCGAAGATTTTTCTTCCTGTCATTGATATTTTTGTGTTGGCCAAACATCCATTATTGCAGTGTTTAAAGCCAGATGAGATGTTTGAGGTTGTTCCCATCACTGGAATCAGGCATGTCTTTTTTGCCTCCATTGAATTTTCCCACGTTGCATCAGCAGCTTGATAAAGTTGCAACACTTTTCACTTGTGTTGTAACTTTTATCTCGGGCAGTTTGTTTCCATAGGCTTCCTTGGCACAAGTCTGCATGGCAGAGATATTGAGAAGTTGGCTCGCTGCCTCTCTTCTTTCGCAATGGAGTTCTTCCTTGAGGAACTTTCTGAATGCTGGATAGCATAAAACATCATGATATATATAGAATTCTTTGAAACTCTGCTGATTGAAATCAGTCCTTCAAGCAGAATGTGCCCACAGGCCACAGGCATATCTCGGCCGTGTCTAAAGCTAACACAGGAGACAAGCTCAGAAGAGTTTCTGAAATACAAGCAAGGCTTATCTTTAACCTTGTGTCACAGAACACGTATAGGAGGGTTTCTAATCCATGCTATTTTCTTCTCTGCTGTGTTTAAATTAGATTATCTGTAATTAATGCTTGCTTCTACCATGGGACCCTTCCAGGAGCAGGGTTTGGAGTCAGACAGCCTCTGCTGCTTCTCAGCTGGGAGCTGGCCAGGGGCTTTGGTGTACAGGGCACATCCTGCCCGTGCACCACCAGCCCTCACCCTCCTGCTGCTCCCCAGGCCCCCTCCCTTCTCCTCTCTCCCCCTGTGGGCTCTTTCCTGCTGCTGCACAACCACAGTAGTCAGGCAGATCGTCCTCTCCCTTTGCTCCACTCTCCCTCCTCTGGAGCCCAGGAAAAGCTCTGTGCCAGGTTTGGGATCTGTGTGTGGCTCTGCAGTCAAGCCTAGAAGTGCATCTCAAGTGCATCAACAGGCTCTTGCTGTGGCTGTTGTCCTGCCCCAGCCTGGTTTGCATCTGATACCTTCAGCTTTCCTGCGGCATCTCAAGTCCAGCTGCATGTGGTCATGTTTTGTGGCTGCCTGCATGTGTGGGGCTGCAGGCTGAACTGAGCTGTGGTCACTACTTACCTCGTGTCTAGAGGCTGTGTGTCACTGTTTTCTCTTAAGCAATTTTAAATGTTGACAAATCATTGAGTTGTTTTGCCGTTGTGTTTTCTCCTTGTGTTTACAGAACCATCACATGTCCTGACTCAGTTTGTCAGCTCAGCTGTGTCTGTGGGAGCCAGGCTCTGGCAGCACCTGGGTGCCCATGGCTGGCACTGGGCAGAGGCAGCAGGGAGAGCTGGAGCCCAAGGGCACTCTGTGCTCCCAGCCTGGGGCTGCAGAGCACTGCCAGCCTGGCTAAATCAACTCCAGGTCAGTAACATTGGCCCTTCCATCTCCATTTCTGCTGTTATAAATACACTTGAGTTTTAAGTGGATTATTCATTTCAAGTGCTACTGACTAATACTACCCCTTTGATTTTTCTAAAGAGGCTGTGCTTAGGAGTGAGTTTGTATAAACTGGCTGGGTTCATCTGCCTCTGAGATTTTGCAATAGTTATTTCAGGTCACATTTTAAAAAGCATAGGCCAGCAAACGTAAGGCTCATCCATGTAATCTGTCTGTGGTATATCATAAGTCCAGTCAGTAACCCCAGGTGGAAGCCACTGGGCCTCAGCACTGGAGCATATTGAAGGGGATTCTGTGGAATTTCTGAAAACATGAGGCTTGCTCCAGGCAATGTGTTGCATAAGGGAGTTGTGTAATGCCAGACTGCCTAAAGTCTGTTATAATTTGTATACTTTGTGTTCTTGCCTTTCTATTCTACCTTCCTGTCCACAGCTGTGGGTTAGAATCTGTACTTACTTTTGAACAAATGAGAAAATAAGACTTGATGTGTTGAAAAAGGCAGAGCCTTTTCCTGTGTGTGTGCAGCCTGTGCCATGTGAAATCAGTGAGCAGGTAATGCCTTCCAGGTAAACTTCAGTAGATGCACTCTGTGTCCAGGGGGCCCTTGAGGGACATCAGACCTACCTCTAGAGGTAAGCATGAGCAGGTGGACTTTGTATGTACTCAGAATATCTGAGCTGGCAGAACTAAACTGTAGGCAAGGCATGAAGATCCAGAAAGCATTTCTTGTCTTGCTGCTGTATGCTACTGATGATTGATGTTCATCAGAGTCCCTGCTAGTACCAGGAGCACCCAGTTCTGCAGTACAGGCACTCCTGGGACTTAACTGGTTTGAGTGATGCCATTTGCTACTTGGCTTGAGAGAGAGGAAATTAAAGCCACAATTGTAAGAGGAGTATGAAATGTTCGCAAGTGAAGAGGAAATAATTCTAAATGTTTTGGCTTTTGTATGTTTTGTCAACAAAACTAATGAATGAATCTTTTCCACAATTTTTGTAAAAGAATCCTTTCAAAGTTTAAGTGATCCTGCTTGAGAAAACATATAAAAATGTTATTTCTTTGAAATTTTAATGTGAACATTTATCAGCTAAATACTTGTTTTAAATTTGTATTAAGATGGAGTCTGTAGTGATGAATCAGACAAAGCAGAAGTTAATAGTTTCACTCAAACACCATGGACCTTAAAGGCAGTGCTAAATTCCAATGAAGTAATTTCTCTTCTAGTTCCAGTCACAAATGATGCTTTATTGCTGCTTTCTGGTCAAAGCACCTCTTTTAGGCCATCTTCATTGTGGAATGTTGTGATTCCCTGGGGTATCTCTTTATCATCTTCTGCCTAATTCCATTTTAAATACATTTAAAAAATCTTACTACGCTAGGTATTAGATTGTAGTAAGTTTGTGGCAGTATGTCCCAGGCAATGTCTTCTCTGCTAATTTTCAAGGATCAATTTGTTTTTTCAATTTCTGTGTACTTATGGAGAGCTCTCATTGAATTGAACATTCTCCTGATTTTACTGGAATTATAAGGTAGAAGTCAGAGTGTGTTTGGCTCCTATCACTTAAAGCAGTCAGCACTGTTAACTGGTAATCTTGGGAAGCTATTTATTCTGATCTTTAGGACACAGTGGCATTACCCACAGTGATACAGTGAAATGCTTTACTTTTTGGTTTTTAAACCACTCCAGTTGCTATCTCTTTTTTTAGAATTTAGACATTACTGGGCTGAGTACTTACAAATTTCACAGAACATTTTGTTCTCTGATTTAAATCCTGCATACCAAGTGCCTGCCTGGGGCAAAGACAAAAAAAAAAGTCAGCTTTGATACTCCAGAACTGGTTGAATAAATCCTGTGCAGCTGGCCTGCGTGAAATGTGCCCAGTGACAGCAAGCGGCAGCGAGGATTCAGAGGGATAGGGAGAGCTCTGTGCTGTCAGATCTTACAGTGTTTTATGACTCTGGCTGGCAAGGGCAGGAACGTGGAGGTATCTCTGCTGCTCAGGGTAAGGGTGCAAAGTGATTCCCTCAGGCACTTATGTGGCACAGAATTGCTGCACAAGGGAATTGCCTTCTGTGTGTGCTTGTACATGCTCTGGTGTTTTCCAACTTTGGAGCTGTGGTTAGAGCCTCAAACGGAATGTGTGAGTCTGCAGCAGCTCAGAATACATTTCAGCACTGGAGGATCCTGTGTGGTTGAGTGTCTGTCCCAGCCTTGGTGAGGAATTGTCTAACCTGTACTGTGGTGCTCACCAAGGGAAATTCTTGGAGATTTATTTTACTGGTCAGGCCAAGGCAGTGCAGGTTACACTTGTCTGTACTTGTGGATGAGATGTCAGGAACTGTTATGGATTGGAGATTGGTTTTTCTGCCTGTGCTGATCTCACTGCCAGCTCTCGCTCTGTTCATCCAACTGTCTCTCATCACTTTGCTTCTCTTTGTATTATAACCCAGCTGAGACATGGTCCCAAGGGAAAAGTGACTTAAATCTGAATCTTGGAAAGTCAAGAATTAAAAGATGCATAGTTCAGGAAAATAAATTATGGAATATAAAGTTATGAAGGCTGTGACTGCTTCACATGAGCAACTTGCAGCAAAGTTATGTTTTCCTCTGATAGTGCATGAATGGGAATTTGGAAATCCTGCTTTTACTTGGGCTGTATGAGCAGAGTGCTTTTGGCCATGCTCTGCAGTGCCATCTCTGTGAATCCACCTCCATTCTCAGGCTCCAGAGAGCTTCCAGATTCTCTAGCAAAAAGCACAAGAGTAACTGCAATGAGTGATACCAGATTTACAGAACTGGCCTCAGGAGCTCAGAATGGCAGGACCTAGAAAAGAAGAAAACATAGAGGCTTTCATTAATACAGGTGTTTATGAGAAATTCACTAAGAGGGACTTAAAAAAGAGATTTGTATGTATTGGAAGGTAAACAAATTTCCAGCAACGTGAGGTGAGAATACAACTTTCCTTGGAGATAATTTGGCCAGTAGTTGTTTCTGACAGGGTTTTTTTGCTCTTCCTGTGTCATTTGTAGGAGTCACACATTGAAAAGATGCTCTGGCCTACAGGGACCACTGGCTTGAGCAAGCACATAGCAATGCTTAGGATGCCTGTGCTGAAAGACTTCTCTTAAGGGACCTTGATGGGGTTTGGTCTGATTTGTTGCAGAATGGGATCCCCCTTGTTCCTGTTGCTGCAGGCTCATGATCCCAACGCCAGGACTGGAGCAGGACTGAGGGACTCATGGTAAGATTGTTACCTGTGCACAGGAGGGTGGTGAAATCTGGGATGTGTAGCTTGTGGTTTGTGTGGTTTGAAGCGAGGGACAGGAAAGTTTAATTTTCTTTATTGATGGAACATCAATGCAGAGCAAGGAGAGGAGATGAAAAATCCTCAGGAAAATTAAAACCAGAAAAGAAGCAGCACTGAGAGTGGGCCAAATCTTTTGGTTGTGTATGTGAGCATTACTCATATAACTTCAAGAGGGTACATGCTTTAAGTGAGCATGTACCAGCTGAGGACTTGGCCCATAATGTCCTTTATAAAGCTCTGATTCCTCCCCAAATAGTTTTTCCCTGCCTCTTCAAAGGGCACCTGTTGTTGGTGGAGTTGGTGATGATACTGGATTAGTGCACATGCGGTCAGCCTGCCTGGCCTCGGCCCTTTGGACCCAAAATGAACTCCAGCTGCTGCTGCCCAGAGCAGGTGCTTCATCCAGCCCAGCAGCTGTCTGAATGTACACTGCCATGGCCAGGAGGAGGGGGAGGTCCCCTGGAGCACCCAGAGCAACGACTGATCAGCAGGAAGGAGGGAGAAGTGTGCCATGGAGACCTGGTTTTTATACCCAGCAGACAAAAGTTGTTCTAGTGTTTCCTTGTGGAAATTGGGAGCAGTGGGGGTCACTCTGCGTCCCTGCCCAGTACTGTGATGGATTATGGCTCCTAAAAGGAGGCTGAGGGACCACTAGAGACCAGCAAGGCTGCTTGTAGTTACTGGTTTAAAGCTCCAGTGAGTGGGCTGGTAAAAGTGAAATTAGGCATGGAACAGGGCACAGGCTAATGGCCTGCTACATGTGATAGCTTGGGCTTCACACACTGCTAGGGGGAGCAAAACAAAAGCAGAGATTACCTGGGATATGAAGCAGCTACAGGGAACAGTGCCAGGGAAATGGAGGCAGAGGGGATGACCTGGGGATATATGGAGATGTGATGGGTGGGAGCTGGAGGTCAGAGGCAGAGGGGATGATCTGGGGATATATGGAGATGTGATGGGTGGGAGCTGGAGGTCAGAGGTTGAGGAGGGGGCACAGATAGCTCCTGTCACAGATAAAGGAGCAGCAACCCAGGGTTGGAGTGACAGGGACAGGACAAAGATGCAGGTTTTGTGGAGTAAGGGAATCACAGCCTTCAAAAGGATGAGGGCAGCTTAGAGTAAGGGCAACCCAGAACTGCAGCAGAGGTGGTGGTGGGAGGTGCCTTGCAGAGCAGGGAGTCTCACAGGATAAGCTGCTCAAAGTCATTTCCATCACTGGCATCACAAGCAGCTCCTTCCAAGTCCCCTCCAGCATTCCTTCAACTTACTCCCCTTCAGTTATTGCCACTGAGCCAGCAGTGGTTCCTGTGCAGTCCTGCACCCTCTGTTATTCCCATGCTGTTACCAGCAGTGCTCCTGGCCTCCTTTTCCAGGAGCAGGCACTCTCAGGATGTGTCTGCACATGTCACTGTCAGCATTAACACCGAATTCAATGTGACTCCTTAGGGTCCTGTCCTCTTACCTTTATCCATTGAAGTTACCAGAGTCCTTCCAGTTTCTCTGATAGCCTCACTTTGTGTCCCTGTCCTGTGCATGGCTTTTGTCAATCCCATCAGCCAGACTTTGCATTCTGTGTATCTTTGCTGATTGCTCAACCAGCAAAGGTTTCCACTGAACCTCCATAAGGAGGGGTAAGTGCTAAGCAAGGATACTTCCTTGTGCAGCTATAAAAGGATTATTCAGGCCAGATTTCATTACAGCATAGCCCAAGAGCAGGAGAAAACATGAATATTGGAGGCCTGTCTTTGTCAGGAAATGGGATTTCCGCAGGTGCTCAGTTGTAAATGCTCTGCATGCTTCTAAGGCTTGGCACATGGCACTGCTGAATCCTGATTCAGGATGCAAGAATGTCTCAGGACCCCTGCCATGAAAACTGGTGTCTGGCTGTGGTTGGAGATCAGCCCTCGATGATGGCAGCAGATGAGTATGGGTGAAATGAGCAGCTTGGCTTCAACACTAAGCAAGAGTTGTTGAACACTGTAAATACAGATGTCCAATTCATATTTTGAATAATGAATATTATGAACTTTTCTGTAGCAAGTGGAAAGAAGCTGGATCGTCTTTCTTCATCTGCTCACTGCCTTCACAGATTTTGAAAGTGTGACAAAGTATTTCATCCCTTTACAGGATTAGGTAAGATTGGTAACCATAATTCATTCAGAATTGCACAGAAATAGTCTAGAAAGCCAAATGTATTGATTTAAGACACCTCTATGGTGGCAGGGAAATCGTTGGTTTGTTTCTTGGGTTGGTCAGGTTATGCAGCTGGCTTCAGTTGGTTTTTTTTTGGATGAAGAGCTGTGCCTGTACAGGCTGTGCCATTTCTGTCCTGGTGTAACTCTTCCATCAGATATTCCCACTATTTGGTTTGCTTCTGTATGAAAATTAAGGAATTGGAAAAATAGCACCAGAACCTCTACATGAATGAGATTCTCAAGGCTGTGAAGGAAATAGATGTGTCAGAAGTAGGTGTTTCTGTGCTCGTTCTGCTCTCACATCCCTTGGACAAGTCACTGTTATGTGGAAAGAAACACCACACGTGACTGTCACCAGTGTGTGATGTAGCTCCGTGCCAGGGCACACATCCTCTGACGTGTTCCTGTGGAGGCACCAGCAATAGCTCTGTGCTGTCTCCTTATCTATTATCTATCTATCTATATATCTATCTCCTTATCTATCTGTTCAGCCTGATAGTGTGGCTGGGTCATACCCACACCCACTGATCAAGTGGCAGCCTTGCCTCCTTCTTCTGCACTTCTCTTGCTCAGCTTCCTTGAACTCAAATGAAAGTGCAGCTTTTCAGATCTTGGTGGAGTAGTAAATTCTTCCTTAAAACCAAACCAAATGCCATTTTCAGAGTGTCCCTGTATTTAAGTGTGGCAACACATTTAATTTGGTATTTGTCTTGGGGTGAAAAGTATTCCAGAGGTTTTTAACCACCTACATGTGGATAGGAATTGTTTGAAGCATCTGTCTTTTGCTGATTAAAATGTAATTAGGTACCAAGGATTTAAGCCATTCCTAAAGGATGTGTGGCAATGTCCAGTGTCCTGTCTGGTGAGGAACAACGGAGTGAAGCAGTTTGGGTGTGGTAAATCATAATTTACTAGCTGCTGGATTAAGACTAAGGAAACAAAGAGCTGGTTAGCAGGACTTCGCATTTTGGGGGATGTGGAGGGCAAAGAGGTTTACTTTGTACAAGGCCCACGTTATTCTGTGCAGGAATTCCCAGTCCAGGGTCAGGAATACTGAGAGTGCCCTTTCACCAGAGAGACAACAATTAGCTTGCTGCCAGTAGGAAAAACAGCCTGTAAGTGGTGAGTGAAGGCAGTGTCAGGAATGGACCTGGAGAGAGGGCAGCACACAGAGCAAGTGACATTCTTCACACCTGCTGTGGGGCATTACAGTAGCTGGCTCCTCAGCCCGTGGCACTACAAGAGAGCATTGTGCTGAGA
The DNA here is from genome assembly GCA_013396875.1 of Vireo altiloquus. Taxonomy (NCBI): domain Eukaryota; kingdom Metazoa; phylum Chordata; class Aves; order Passeriformes; family Vireonidae; genus Vireo; species Vireo altiloquus. The sequence continues at coordinate 23,272 of VZRF01002371.1, forward strand.
CACAGCCTGGACAGCGATGGAATTACACACCCATTAGCTCTTGGGCTTCTCCTGTCACTGTGGACAATGGAGAATCACAGCAGTGGACATGAGAGCTTTAGCAGGCCTTGTGCTCTCCAGCAGAGGAGGATTAGTGTGTAAATGGTAAATTGTGTTGGGGCCAAGAGTCGTAAAACTGAACTCTTGCCCTGCTGCTGCCTCAAAGGCACAGCTCTGCAGAAAAGCTCTTCTCCCTCCTTCTGCTAATGCTGAGATCAGGGGAGGGTGGGGATCAGGGCAGGGGTGGGTGTGTGGGATCTGCTCCTCCTTTGCTCCACTGAAGAAGGAAGAAGAAATTGGTGTATTTGTACAGATTTTGCTCCTCAGTGTCTCTTGCTATCTTTTCTAAGGAAGGCCATGCGTTTAAATTAATCACTCTTCTGCCATTTCCACAGGGGTGCGGATTTGCCTCTCACCGAGGTGCTGCTGCCTGGTTCACTGCCTGCTTGAGGCTAAGACTGATTTAATCTGCAGCATGCACTTCCTCCAGAGGTCTGCAGCACGGCTGGAGGACTCAAACACTGCATCCCTTCCCTGCTGCCACCTGCTTCCACATGGCTGCAGTGCCTGTCTCAGCTCCCTCGCCCTGAAATGTTCTTGTGATGGTTTGCACTGAGCTGCCTTGGAGCAGGCTTTGCTTTTGGTGGCAGTGTCCCTTGTTGCCATGTCACTCACAAAGAACATGGCTTTGTCCTTGCCTTTATTCCACTGCTGCTCTGCACACAGGAAACAAAAGTAGCAAATCTTCCATAACCTTTTTTAATTTTCAATTGAAGCTGTAAATAACGTGAACTTCTTGGGGGTTTTTGAGAGGTAAAGACTTTTTTCTTTTTTTTTTTTTTTTCCCCGAAATAACACCAAATAAAAACCCCAAAATTAAAAACCAACAAAACTAAAACTTACAGAAAAAAAAATCAAAATCCACACATTGAACCCAAGCTGGAGAAACAACTGCATTGTGTGACTGATCCAGTCCATGGGAATACAAAGCATTCCTAGTCTGGTCTTGCACATGCACTCCCTATACCTATTAATAGCTTTTAGGCATGAGCACAGACATGGAGACAGGCAGGACTGGTTTGCCATGCAAACATTTATCTGGAGGCCCCATCTCATTTTCTAGAACTAAAGATTTCACTATGATAAAGTGGACATTTTAAAGCATTGGTGGAGAGATAGGGATTTGTAACTGCACTTAAACTGTGGTTGGATTAGGCATTCCCATATCTTGGAGTCTGGCAGTAAATAGCAAAGTATATGAGCAATGGAAATATGTCCTTTTTAATCTGTAAAAAGAAGAGGACAGTTTTGAAAATCCATCAAGTCTTTCAAATCATCTTAAGGCATATTGGTCCTGAATCATCACTGGGAAATTCAACAGGTCTGCTCTTGTTAGTGATCTAAGAATATAAATGTGGTTGAATACATGGAAAACTGTATCTTGTTCCAGTTGTCTTTATTACTGCAATAAATGATACCAAATCTCTTCCTACAGACTTTATCTCATCTGTTTATTGTGTTGACATTTACTTTGTTTTGGGCTGAGAAGCTGTGCATACCTAGATACTGCAAGGTTGTAAGGGGCTTTATGAACATACCATTTAAAAGGAATTCTTTCTGCTCTGGTTACTAGTTTGAACTGAGAAAAGATGCTCATATTTCATACTCCTGAAAGAAATAGCAGATTAGCTGTAATACAGCAGTTCTGAGTAATCTGCTCATAAACTATCCATTCCAGAAAACTCCCAAATCTTTCCCACTTATTTTCTCTAATAGGTGGCAAATCCTCAGCATCTCTCAAAAATGCTCACAAGTCTGCAGGCCACGAAGGCTTTGCTTTGGTTTATTTTTTGTAAAGCTTGGTAAAAAAATACGAATGAGAGAAATTCAGCTGTTGTTTAACATAGTACTGCTAACTGAGAGTTCATTTTCAAAACTAGAAAATAAGATCTAAGTAGTCACTGTTGGTTTTACTGCTATGGAGTATTTCAGAGGTAAGTTTTAAAGGAAAAAAAGGAAACCCAGTCATTCATGAGTGCTGATACAGGAATGACAGAGGTTAATACCACTGACATCATGCTGGAACTGTATAGCATTTTGTTAATGGTTATTAATGCCCTGCTGCTGGGAGACAGACAGTGCCAGCTGCCAGTGCTGTGGTGCCTCTGCTCAGGAGGGAGAGGGTCCTGAGGAAGGCTCAAATCTGCTCCCTCCACTGAAACAGGAGGAGAGGAGACGCTGAGAGAAGGCAGTTGCAGTGCCTTGCACAGAACAGGGCTTGGGGAGTGAAGCAGGAGCAGCAGACACCTACAGAGCCATGTCTGGGAGGTACTGAGGACTTCTGTTCAATTCAGATCTCCAGGACTAAATTCAAGATACACATCCTTTGGAAGAATACAGCAAGAGATTCAGGCAAACAGGCATGGGAATGATGCCAGTCAGGTGTTGTAAGAGAACTCAGAGCTTTGTACATCAGTGGAAAGGAGTCAGAAATGCTATAGACTGAAGGAGAAAAGCCCTTGAGAGGAAGGGAAGGGAACTTTGTAATGGCAGAATGATGATGGATATGGAACAATTAATTAGCTTTGACTACATCGTATTCATTGTACATCTAGATTTGTGGGTTTAGCTGCCTTACTTGGGGCTGGCTATTACTTAGTGTAATACCTTTAAATTTCATCCACCATGAGGGAATGAAACAGATACAGAAAAGTGCAATATGTCAGTGTAGCATATCAAATTGAGTAAGGCGTTTTTAGCAGTCTGTACTGAACAGAGCTTTAAGCCTGCATTAGATTATTCCTTAAGTGTATTGTTGTTATGACAAATCTGAAAGGAGCTAAAAGCATTTCAGTTGGTCAGAAAAGGAAACTTTGATTTCCTTTCCCACAGCCTGGACCCAAAATGGGATTGGCAGCCAGACTTACATGGCCTGGCTGTGTACCACAGAATCACCCACTGTGGATGGAAGCAGAACACTTGGAGAGGAGTTCTGAGTCCTGTGGGAGTAACTCACCAGGCCTCTCCAAACCGTTCAGCTTCTAGATCTCCTTCAGTGCTGGTGCAACATAACCTGGATAATGCACTGAGAATGTTTACCCAAGAAATTCCTGATGGCCCAATGACATTTGGATGATGACTTCTATCTGTTGTGCCACACAGACTTTTGTGTTCTCTTTCATGCTAATTAAAAACTAGTATATCACTACTTATGTTTTCTAAAAGGAAAAATGTTTGTTTGATCCCATGAACCTCAGGTTTGGGAACACAATTTAATTTTAAACCCCATTAATTTTGCACACCCATTAATTATTAGAAATAAGTGGAAACATCCATGCAATATACTCCCCAATTATGCAGCCTAATATTCAAACACAATGATTTGTACAGTATTTCTTTTCTCTGGTCACTTTTATAAGTTGAGTTGCCCATACAAATATTTTGCAGTCAGTTTCCCTCAGTGCTAAGCAGGAGCAGCAGAAACAATCAGACTCCCTTGTGATGTGTTATACCTCTTGTATGCTTGCTGTAGAGACAAATAACTCCCTAACCTGAAATCATGTGTGCCGAGTTACCTTCACAGGCATTGTGAGAGCAGCAGCAAAACAGTCACATAATTATTAAATGGACTTTTATGGGTAAAGCACATACCTTTCCCCCAGAGAGCAGTTTCCTACGTGGAAACTGCTCCCATAAGCAGTTCCTTAAGCAATAGCAGGAGTTTTAGAATTGCAGAATGGACTGGGTTGGAGAGACCTTAAAGATCATCTCATTGCAGCCTCTCTGCCATGGGCAGGGACACCTTCCAATAGAGCAGGGCTGCTCAGAGCCCCTTCCAGCCTGGCCTTGAGCACTTCCAGGGATGAGGCACCCACAGCTTCTCTGGGCACCCTGTGCCAGCGCCTCGTCACTCTCACAGTAAAGAATTTATTAATATTGAATCTAAACCTACTTTCTTTCATATTAAAGCCATTCCTCCCATGTCATCACATGCCCTGATGAGAAGTCCCTCTCTAGGTCTTGTAAGCCCCCTTCAGGTACTGGGAGATGCTATAAAGTCTCCTCAGTCTTCTCTTCCCCAGGCTGAACAGCTCCAAGCCTGTCAGATTTCTTTAATGTTTGAGAAATGCTGAGCAGAACTTGTTTTTCTTGCTTTTCTTCCCCTCCTCCTTACGAAATTGAAGGACTTGCACTCCTGTTACTTCATGGGAGATATATTAATTCAGCACAGGCTTTTGAATATGAATAGGTTTACAGAGCTGCGTTGCCAAACTGATAATACCAGAGGAAGGGAAAAATGGAGTTGAATGTCTTAATTAAAGGTGCAAACTGCAGATGTGAGCAAACTGCAAAGCTATCCAAACTGTGAAGGAAATGAGGGGAGCTGATTTCATTGAGAGCTGAAGATGTTAAAAAAGCACCTTTATAGAAAGGGTGCTCACAATCATGGGGTGGGGTTTGGCTGCTGGGGAACCATGTGATGCTCCAAAGCTAGGTTTTTAGGAGACACAGTGTAGAGTGAATGGGCTTATAAATATGAGCACTTCAGTCACATGCCTCAAAAGAACATCTCTTCAACCTGTACCTATTATAAATAAAGGAGATTAAAAGAGAAAGAGTTGAAGAACTTTGTTCAGGTAGTTAAGTATCTGGAAACAGCCAAGTGAATCAGACTTGTCTTACAAAAAAATGATGTAGTAAGTCAGACTTGTAGGCTGCCATAAGCATCTGTCTGTGAATCTGCACATATGCCATCATGAAATTGCAGAACAGGGTTTGTAAGAACAGTGTAAGATTTTGGTTAGTAATGTTGAGGGCAGCTCCTTGCTTTCTTTCTAAAACCAGAGGGCTTAGGGCATATGACAACCCTGTGGCGATGGGCAGCACCTCAGCCTGATCTATGAACTGAAAACACATTTGATCTGTGTGCTGGTGCTTACTACCAGGTCCTGCCACTCCACCTGAATAACTATAACATGCTCATAAATCAGGGGAGAGCATTCCTCGCTGACACCATCCCAAATGCCCTACTGAGCTGAAGCCTGTGTTAGCCATCAATGCCTCTTACATAAACATGTCATACTTTAAAGCACGGCCTTGCAAAGAGCTCAAACAATATGCTGGTATGGAGGGGCCACACAAAGTCAAGAGCTGTTAAGAGGGGGGAAGAGGAGGAGAAGAATCTCTTGATGATAAATATATCTACCAGACACATGTGGAAAGAAAATAGTTAAGTCTAGCATTCATTTCTTACAAAATGAAATAGTCAGGTGTGGAAATGGTTGTCATATGCCCTGGAGAACTTGGAAGCTAGGAGCCACAAGACAATAATGATGCACAATACTTTGGCTTTTGTTGTATTCACTTCAGCCTGGTCTTTATCCCACACCTCATGCACCAGATACCCAAAAGTCTGTGTGTGATACCCAATATCAGTGTGTGATACCCAATAGTCTGT
>VZRF01002372.1:5364-33769 GCA_013396875.1 Vireo altiloquus
GGCGAGCGGCGCGGTGCCATGTGCGCCCCGGGGCTGCTCTGCCGCCTCCTCCTCCTCCTCCTGCTCCTCCTGCTGCTCCTGCTGCCACCTGCCCCCGGAGCGGTCCTGCCGGGACGGCCCCGCGCCCGCCGCGGGCTCACCTATCCTGGGACGCTGTGGTGCGGTGCGGGCAGCAACGCGGATACCTACGAGCAGCTGGGTAAGGGCGGCAGGGATGCTGCTACCTGTATCTTCCCATCCCATCCCATCCCATCCCATCCCATCCCNCATCCCATCCCATCCCATCCCATCCCATCCCATCCCATCCCATCCCATCCCCTACCCAGTGCTGCATCAATCCCCATCAATCCTAATCCAGTCCCACACCAGTACTCGTCTATTCCAGCCCCTATTCCCCTGCCGGTTCAATCCCTGTCTGTCCCAGTTCAGTCCCCACCCAAGCACCATTCCAATCCCAGTTCATCTCTGCCTAGTCCCTCTCAAAATCCTTCCTGGTGCTGGTCCACCCTTGATCCACCCTCTGTCCCCAGCCTGCTCTGTGGTCTGTCCTGCTGCCATTCCAGTCCCCATCCCAGTACTGGTCCACTCCCAGTTGCTATCCTGATCCCAGCCTAAACCCTGTTGTGGTCCTGCTCCAGTCCTGGTCCCCTTCCTGACTCCAGCCTTGTCCCAGTCTCATTCCCAGTGTGATGTTGGTGCAGCTCAGTCCCCATCCCAGTGCCAGCCTTGTCCTGACCCCAATGCTGATCCAGCTGAGCCCCTACCCATCCATCCTTATCTACCCCAGTACAATTCCAGGCGTGGCATCAACCCAATCTAATCCCGATCCTAGTCCTAGCCTAGCTCAACCCTAGCCCTGCATGTGGGCCTCCCCAGCCCTGCCTGTACCCCACAGGGGAGCACAGGGACACAGACAGGTGCTGCCGGGACCATGACCACTGCCAGCACGTCATCCACCCCTTCACCTCCCGCTACGGCTACCGCAACCTGCGCTGGCACACCATCAGCCACTGCGACTGTGACCACAGGTGAGCGTCCCCAAACCTGCCCTGGGGAACCCCGGGGGTGGTGCCAGCCTCCTGACCCCAGCTCTGCCCCCGGGGCAGGTTGAAGGAGTGCCTGCGGCGGGTGAACGACACAGCCTCACGGGTGGTGGGCCAGGCCTTCTTCAACGTCATCCAGGTGCCCTGCTTCGAGTTCACCTACAGGGAGGAGTGTGTGGAGCCCTATCTCTATGTCTGGTGAGTGCCCCTTGCCCCTGGGGACTGTCCACACCCCTGCCCAGGCTTGTCCCACCCACCGTGCGGTTCCTCCTCAATTTTGGCAGGTGCAAGACGTACAACACGGTGGCCGTGGCGGTGCCCCGAGAGCCGGTGCTGTATGAATTTGGGGGGGAGCTTATCGACCGAGCAGCCAGGCCCAGGGGAGTCCCCCTGACCCCACCGTGGGTAGGAGCCCTCCCAGGGGATCATCACACCGGGACAGCCCCCAAGGCAGTCAAGAAAGAGAGGAAGAGAAAGAAAGATAAGAAAAATAAGGGGAAAGGTCTGAAAAAGAAAGGCTCTTCCAAAAAGCGGGCGCAGAGCCATCCCGCAAGTGCTGCCCCTGCTGATCCCTGGGCCCTGCTGCCATCCTTGGGGGAAGCATCCAACACCATCCTGAGCGATGCCCCGGCACGGGAGGGACTGGGCAGGGAGCCAGCGCCGGCCACTCCCTCCCCGGTCCCCACGGCCAGCGGGAATAGGAGGAGGAAGGAGAGGAACAGAAAGAAGAGACTGAAAAGTAAAACGGAGGCTGAGCCCGCCCGAGAGCTGCAGCTCTGAGCTCCCCCTCAGCCCTGCGTGGGTCTTGGCTGCGAAATAAATTTTCATCTGCTCGAGCAGCCTCAGCTCTGTCTCTGCAGGGGAAAGGATGGCACCGGGAACGGCATCCAGGGGAAATCCCAGGGCTGATTCCGTGGGAGGGGAACACCCAGAGCTGGGTGGGTATCCAGGGCTTTGAGCTGTTCCTCACTGCTCCCATCAGTTCATGTCATTGTCCTGGCACTGGGGGACACAGCTCTTGGCCACACACTGGCAACACGGCTGAGCCTGTTTTATCTCCTCTGCCAGAGGGTTAAATTCCAGCTCCCCAGGCATGTAATTTTCTCTGGAAGTTCTCTGAATCGCACCACCCCAGCTCTCTCATCCTCTTAACCCCTCGCCTTTCCCATGCTCCCACACCAGCACCAACTCCTTCTCCCTTGCTTTGGGAAGAACAGGGTCTTGGCCCTCCCTGAAGGCTCCTCAAATGCCTGCAAAGCTCCTTAGAGTGGGACAATAGATGCTTTTCCAGCCCTGGGACAAAGGCAGATGCTGCCCGGGAAGAGCTGGGGCAGGGAATGCTGTCCCTTCCTGGTGGGTGGGGATCCCGCCTGGGCTCCTGTGGCGAGGAGCAGGGAACAGGGCATTGCCACCAACTCCTCCAAAGTGCTTCCGAGGGTGGAGCGTGGCTCAGCCCAGCGTCCCGGTGAGGTGGTGGAAAGATCTTCCTGCACCAGCACCAAATTCCAGACTCGGAAAAAGCTGGAGGGGCCGGGAGCCAAGCGGACAGCAAACCCCACACCGAGGAGCGCGCGGTGCAATCCCAAATCCCTGAAATAAGCGGATCACGCGAGTCCAGGGGGGAATACCAAGGGTGGAGGGAGGCACTGCTTCCTCTCTGGGTGCAAAGCCCCCGTGGCAGCCGCAGCATCCCGGCAAGAAGCACGGACGCGGGGGGCACGCGGACAAGCTTCCCAAAAGTAGAACTTTTATTGACAGCAAGGGAAAACTAAAAACAAAGACAGCCAGAAAGGAGGCAACAACACACAACTAGACCCCCCCCCCTCCCTTCCAGGTCCAACCAGTGAGGAGCTGCTCCCAGTCGAATTCCCATCGTACAGTCTCACGGAGTAAGAAAATAGCGCCAGGTTCATCCACCTGCAATCTCGGAGCTGTGGGCCCCAGCCCACGGTTCTCCCCACTGGCCTGGGTGGCTTTGGGAGGAACAGGACCCTGTCAGCCCCCCAGCACTGCAGGGGGGTGGCATTGAAGCCAGGACCTGCATTTCTCTGTGCAAAGAGCTTTGCTTTGTCTCCCGGGTCGCTGCCATTCTTCAGGAGCATTTACATGCAAAGAAGACCTTTGTTTCCTAAGATCTGCTGTTCCTGCTCATTTCCTAAGCAAAGGAGGCTGACCAGGAGCACTGGGAAGGAACAAAGACTCTGCTTCCATAGAAAATCCCTACTAACAAAGCAGGAGAGGGGAGAGTGTGTGCAGCAGGAACTTTCCCTCTCAGAAATGTCTCTCCACTCCCTCAGGGACACCGCACTGGGCTGTTTCTGACACAAGTTATCCACTTTATCCGCCCCCTCCCAGTGCCTCTCCCCATCCAATAGCCATAGGGAGGTGCCCCCGATGTCGGTGTGATGTCTCCATACGGTGCATCCATAACAAAACATCCTTCTTGAACGACGGGAATCGACTTCCCTGCGAAACTTCCAGCGCACAGAGGGCAACACCAAGCAACAAAAGGAAGAAAAGGAGCAGCGACTTCCACCACGCGACTCTGCTCTGAGCAAATCCTAAGGGGAAGAGGGCAGGGTGCAGGCAGAAAACCTCTGAGCTAGCGTTCAGTAAAAACACTATTTATTCACCCCTCTCGGTTACAGCTGGGCAAGGGAAGCGGGTACAGAGGAGGAGGCCATGCACTCCGGGCTGCTCCGTGGTGCTTTATCCCACGTGTCTGTCTCGGGGAAGCTGCCTTAGGCTGGCGTTTTTATTTCGCAGTCTGATTTAAAAAAAAAAAAAAAAGAAAAAAAAATGAAAAAAAAAATTCAAAACTAAATAAATATTGTTCCAAAAGAAGCCGGAGGAGAGAGCAAGCCTTTGGTACAACAGCTGCATCTCCAGTAAGACCCCGAGCTGCTGTGCTGGACCCCTCCGGACACAGCTGGGGTTGGCACAGGCTCTGTTGAGCCTGTCACAACATGAAAACACGGAGCAAACAACAACAGGAACTTCATGAGAACTCTGGTTCGTTTGTCACCACCCCCACGACTTTGCTTTGTGGTCTTGGACGAGGGGAGGTGACAGTCAGGGTTTGGGAGACTCCAAAGGAAACAGGCTCACTCTGGGGTGATGCACTTTCAGCTCCGTTTGCTTCCCAGTCTTTGGGGTGAAAGCAGAGTGCTGTGCATGTACAAGGGCAGACTCCTTTGACCTCATGTTTACTTTGCTAAGTTTCCAAGGTGCCTCAAAACTGGAGCCTGAACGCAGAGGCCGACGCAATGTTCCTTTCTATGATATATTTTTCTTATATATAGTATATATTTTTAAACCAGCCCTGCCAAGTCTGTTCTCTCGCTCAGGTGAACATCACCAAGAGTCATTTCCCACCATCCCACGACGTATAAAACAGGAGTTATGTGTCTAAGCGAAGGGAAGTCGCTTCCAATTGTTCCCTCTCCTTCCCCCTTCCTTGGAGAAGAGAGAGGAGGTGTCGGGTGTCAGGTCCTATCGATCCATCTCATCCAGGAGAGGCGTGGCGTCCCCGGCGATGGACATGGGCGTGCTCTCGATCATGGGGCTGGGAGACGGGCGGGGGGTCAGCCTCTGCTTCTGTTTCCTCCGCTCGGCCTCCTTCTCCTGCAGCCACTGCTCGGCCATCTTGCCCCAGTCGATGGCAGCGTGGCTGTTGGTCCTGCAAGGACACGGGGAACAAGGTGAGATGTGACAGGAAAACTTCCCTGCCTTCCCTCCCTCTCCCTCCCCACCATGCTGCTCCCACAAAAAAAAAAATCAAGAAAAGCAGTGAGGATGGGACATGGACACAAACACTTGGAGCTACTCACTTTGGCTGCTGCCTCTGCCTGGAGCTGGATGACGGCTGCGACTGTGCCTGGGACTGGGTGGACTGGGGTGTGGTGTTAGCCTGGAGCTGGTACTGGGGCGTGGTGATGGGCTGGCTGGGAGTAGTGTAGGAGTAGCTGGGGGTCATCAGAGGGGTGGCCACCGGCTGCTGTGCTGGAGTTGTGAAGACCTGCGGAGAGCAGAGGCTGTCAGGGGACGGAGGTGGACCCTGCTAGGCTGAGGGGAGCTCTGCACTGCCCTGCTCACCCAGGAAGGTGCCCACCCTCACAGCATGCTCCCAGCCCTGCTGAGCACTGCACATTCAGCACAGCCTGCCCTCCTGGCTCACCCCAAGGGGAGATGCTCGAGCCAAGCAAAGGCAAGAGGCGCAAGAGACACTTGGGGCAAGCCAGGAGCAATGACATCCTGCAGTGGGCACGAAGAACAGATAAATTCTTCCCCTGCAGGCTGCAGAGAAGGTGCAGCAGCTCCCAGGATGGCTCCCTCCCACATCCCAAGCCAGCTGGCTGCTTGTCCCAGGGAGAGTTTTAGCGTCTTTGCCTCCCGGTGTTCACCTCCCTTTTTCTTCAGATGTCTTGATGATTAATACATTGCGTTATCCACAGTCCCTGCCTATCCCCAGCTCAGCATTTACTGTGCCAAACTTCCTGAAAGCCTCCCAAGGTGCTCTAAAGGAGGATCACTCCTCCCTGCAAGCCTTGTCTTGCAGCATCTCCTCTTTGGGTACAAACAGCTGGGTGTGTTTTTTGTACCCAGGCTCCTCAGTCCTTCCACAGCTGGAATTTGCCTCGGTATCAGCTGGGAGCTTGCAGAGTGGACTGGGAGCAGGCACACATGAGGAAAGGCTTCAGCATGAGCCAGAACTGTCCAGTTGCATCTCACTCCCTGCAAAGCCCCTGGGTGTTGGGTCAGGCTGAGGTGTTCCCCGCCGGTGCAGCTCGGAGATTAGCGCTGAGCTGAAAAGCCCTGCAAACTCAGCGCATACTTTCCCAGCTAATCTCCTCCACTGGCAGCTCACGTTGCCAATTCAGGGGCACAATCAGAAGGCTGTGTGCCTTCACCGCTGGATCCCACCTTTCCACCCTGTCACATTCCTTAGGGGGCCAGACCACTTTGCTCCTTGCTCCAACTCCCCCTGGAGCAGGGCTGTGTTACGCGCCTTGTTTCTCCAGTCACGGGGGGCAAGAGGAAACCTAGTTCAAGAATCCAGCCTGTGCAGCACCAGGGGGACAAAACCAGGACTTGGGGACCCCAGGCAGTGAGGGATTCCTTATAGGCTCCCAGTGGTTTCTAGCAGCAAGGAGAAGCCAGCAGAAATTGAAGTGACACCTACGTGGTAGGCGCTGCTGCCGCCTCCGCTGCCTCCGTAGCCGTACTGGCTGGAGCCCCACTGTGCTGGGGTGGCATTTGGGTTCTGTCCCTGGCCTGTCACAGCAGCGATGGCACTGAACATCTGGGAGGTCATGTTCTGGGGCAGAGCGTTCACTGCACGCGTCAGGTCTGCAAGGGAGACACACTGCATTAGGGAAAGCGGAGCCTGGAAGGAGCAGCTCACATCCCAGTTCCATCTGGGAATGGCCTGCACTGACCTGCTAGGTTGATGTTAGCTGGAGTAGCATTAATGGAGGCTGGAGTCCTGGTCCGACTGCTACTGCTGGGGGTAATACCTGTGTAAAATACAGACCAATAGGTAGATTAATTCTCCTGGAAGAGAGAAACCTGAAACTCGGGGTTTGAAAAAACAGCCAACACTTGGTTTCATGGAGCCAAACACTTGGAGTGTTGCTTTGAAACTTCCTACATGTAGAAAAATCCTAGGACACATTTTAGGGACAAAGATGGAACTGTCCTTCTACAACTGTCCCTGATATTGTGTGATAAACAAAGAGCTGAGGCACTGAAGTTTTAGGCTGCTTACCTGGAACAGGGTCCTGATAATGATCCTTAAACCATCGGAAAAGTCCATTCACAGTAGGGAAGACTTGGCCCCGGTAGCGGAATCCCTCTGGTGTCACTGTCACATACTCTATCCTGGGAGGAGCAGGGAGAGCACAACTCATCACAGGCTGCTTCAGGGAGAGCACAACACATCACAGGCTGCTTCAGTCACTCACGGACAGGTCACAGCCAGAACAGGCACGGACTAAAACCACAGGCAATGGCTGTACTGATAATAATGAACAGATAGATCCACCCAAGACACTTTATCTTCAAGTAATTGCTCAGAAATGCCCTGCCTTTCCATGAAAAAATCCATCATTCTTCGCCTACACTCCCATGACACCCACAGCACAGAGGCAGCCAGATGGTTAAGAAACATGGGAGTCTCTTGGGTGAGATTCACTGCTAGAATTGGGTCCTCCACTGCCAGGGGGCCAAATCCTGGGAAAGAGAATGTGTGATTTACAGGGATTCTGTCAGAGCTGGAAGAAAAACTGGCAGAAGTCTGCTGAGGTTTGGTACTGGCAGTCCTTAGTGGAGATGCTGGGCTTTCCTCTCACTTACCTTGGTTTGCCTCGAGGCTGATAACCCAAGAGGAATTTACCAGGTAGATCTTTACAGGCACTGATAAAGTATGGAATAAATGTTGGCTTCTCTTTCTTGGTCTTTATCAGCAGCTCTTCCAGCTTCTAATTAGAGAGAGAAAGAAGATAAATGCTCCAGGAGAGCCCATATTTTCAGCAGCACACAGAGCCTGTGGATATCTTCCTAAGAAGCTACCACATCCTGGGATGGTCTTACCTTCTTGTCTCCACCATTGCAGTCCTGGTAGTATTTGTGATTCAACAGGTCTCTGGCAAAAGAAGCCATTGGCTGGACATAACGAGCAACAATTTCATCCAGGTCTTCAAACTCCTTTGAACAAACACATTTAGAGAGGTATTTAGGGTGCATTTAGTCATACACTGCACAGCAAGGCTTGAAGAAAAAAAAAAAGATACAAGTATTGTCTAAGGGAATGTATCGGGAGTTACTCTCCAAGAGAGTGAAAGCAGTTTCAAGGACAGAAAAGCTGTGCCAACCTGTCAAATAGGTCCTCCCCCTTCCCAGGCATGCTCTGCAGGGCTTTACCTCTGTGTTAATCCAGAGCATGGAGCCCAGGCTGAAGGCATTCTCCTTGCCCTCTTCCCGGACATCCACATGCTGGTAAATGCCATCGTTGACCTTCCAGGTGACAGTCAGATGGTTCTCCCCTTTGCTGCTGGGCCGAATAATCACATCCCCTTGGTCCATGGTCTCCATCATCTTCTCTGCTTGCTTGAAGCTGATGTTGTGGAATGATGGGTGAGCAATCACCCTCTTGATGTATGCTGGGGGAACAAAGGGAACGTTCAGCCTTCCAAGAACTGCTTTAATGCAACCATATCTAATTGTGCTGATTGTCCTGAAGCAGCCTGGGAAGGCTGGAATTACAAGGCAGAGAGAAATTCAGAGACTCACTTGTCCTCTGCTGCTTTCTTTTCATGTCTTCTTCCTGTTTGTGATCCGCTGCCTCCGAGTCGAAGTCGTAGTAGGTGTCTTTGGGCAGTTTCCATTCGTTGTTCTTGTCCATCAGGTCTGAGGTCCTGCAGGTCAGGTCTGCACTGAATTTCTCGATGTCAATCTTCATGATCCGGCAGTGGACAGTCATTCCCACCTGCAGAGGAGGTGCAGGCCAAGGTAAGCAGCAGGTTTGGCAGGTAACACCAGAACCCCTGTGCTACAGAACAATCCGTGTGGAATCCCACTGACACTGAGGTACAAAGCACCTCACCTGCTTCAGACTGATAGAACCTTTAAAAGTGATCTTTCTACACTGACTGAAAGTCAACGGATCCCAAAAATGATCAGAATCAAATGAGATTAAAGGATAAATGGGCAGTTTTCCACCACATCTACTACCTATGATCCACACCACAAAGCAAACTGCACATCTGGAGGGTGAGGCCAATCACCTTTTCTATTTCAAGTATTTTTCACAATGGGAGCAGCAAAACTGAACTTCAAGATGTGGAAGAAGGCACTTAAGTCTGCTCAGAAGCAGACACCCAAAGGACTGCTCTAATAAAATGTGAGGCAGAAAATCCTCCCACAAAAACTGCAATGTCTTAGTTCAGTTAACCATGATGAAGTTAATTAATAACTCTTCAAAGAAATGCTGAGACCTCTAGGCTTACAGGATTATCCATCACCTGCATGGACTGTTGGGGATCCCAAAAGACAGCAAAGATGTTAAACCACTATCTTATTATGTGATAAAAAAGTAATTCCATTTCTTTCAGAACCCCAATCCCTGCCCTGAGCAGGACCAGTAACTCTGATGATCTCCACAAATTAATGGAGAGGGAAGAAAAAAAGCTGTAAGAGGGAAAATGACCCTTGCTTGTCCAAAAGCAGTTCTGTGAACTCTTTAGAAAGCCAGAAACAAAGGGCAGCTCTGCATTAGAATGCCTTCTGGCCTCCTAAACCCAGACTTCAGCCAGACAACAATAAATCCTCCTGCAGCACAACATGTTAACTGATTAACAGGGTCCCACCAGCTGCCAAGGGAGATTTGCACCGTGGGACAAGGACACTAACCAGAACCTGAACTTCCTGCTGATTTAAAGTCCTTACATGAAAATAAGGTCAGAAAAGTCATTTAGGAATAGTGTTATTAACCAAACTCTGAGTCTTTGGTATTGGCTCCAGGTTCTTCCAGCTCACACTGGGGGTGTGAAAATCCACTGCTGTCATACCTTCACCCTTTCTTCTGGCCTCTTGACCACCTTGTCACTGAGAAATTTCGTTGGGATGAAGCCAGCAACACCATTATCCAGACGTGTCTTCACTCCAATGGCCTGACCTGGGCAGGAACCGCTGTCAAAATGGTTCCAAACCTGGAGCAAGGCAGAAGTAAATAAATCATTCAGCATGGAAACAAAATAGCCCCAGCAGTTCATACTCAAAACAAGTCCAAAAGCTGTGTCAGCAAAGTGGTGCAGCCAGCAGAGACTTGTGGAAGGGCAGGGGACAGAGGACTGCAACAAATGCTACTCAGTAATGCAATCTTCCTCCTCCAGGTCTGCTCAGCTTATGGGACATTGCAACCAGGAAGGTCAGAACATTTTTAGAGCCTCAACACCAGCCTGCAGCCAGGGCTGGTCTCTAATGAACACTATAGGGGTTTAAAGTCACGGATTACCCAGGCTGGAATTCAGTGTTTAGAAGGGACCTAAAGTACAGCTGCATTAAGCAGCAGGTGGTCCAGATAAGTTCTTAAAATTGAGAAGGTGGCAGAGCCTTCTGTTCTCAGTGTCACAGGCAATTTCTCTGTGTAAAACACAATCCCAGACCACAAACAAGAACGCTTTCTGTATCTGCAAAGAACTGGTCAGCTTAGCCCCAGGTCCATTTCACTCTAAAATCCATAACACAGCCATAAAAGACCTGTCAAATCTATACTGAAGCAATTAGTCACAAGTGCAACAGATTTTATTTACAGCCAAAGGCCACATCAGGTTGCGATCTTGGGGTGCTGTGGACGCAATCTTGGCTCTGATACCTTGCCTCCCAAGAACCCTACACAATCTGCTGATAGCAGGCTCCTGACAAAGGCAGGCCTGTCAGGAGAAGCAGCCCCACCTCGCTGAGCTCTGGGAAGTTGTCCTGCTGGCAGAAAGGGCACTGCCAAAGGCCAGTTTCGTCGTTCCGTATTGCCTGGTCGTAGCTCTCTCCCTGCGGGCGCCTGTGGGCAATCCCAGTCACGTTGCAGATGATCATTTTACCTGTGGGGTGATGGGAGAGAGGAAAGGAAGGATGAAAAACTGCAGAGCTGGGCAGTTCCCTCCATCTGAGGTTGTTATTCGTGCACGAAGGTGTTAAGAGGCCAACCAAGTACTTGAAAAGCTGCTTCGTGCTCCAGCACAGCACTGTCCCAGCATCACACTCACCGAGATCCCCTTGCCCCACCTCCACACACCCTGTGTCAGCTCGGGAGGACAGAAAGCAGGGATGTGAACAGGGATGTACCTATGTAAAACGTCTCTGGAGTTTCTTTGGTCAGCATATTGAAGACCTCCTCCGTGTTGGGAGAACGGTATGGGGTTCTCAGGTCCTTGTACCTGCAGCTTAGCTCAGCTCGGATGTCGTACAAAGTGATGTGCTTGTCACCGTAGCCCTGTGTGGGATTCAGAGGTTATAAAGGCATGAGTAGCAGGAAGAAGGTCAGCAGGGAATCCAGTGTAAGTCATGGAAGAACTCAAGGAATTTATCCAACAGCAAATTTAAAAAGTGGAATGCAGCAGGTACCAACAAACGGTGAAACTCAGTCACAGGATGTTGAGGAGGTCAAAAGGACAAATATATTTAGAAAAAAAAATCAGGGAGAAGAGCTTAAATGGTCTAATTACTGTCTCCTGCTCCAAGTGTACTTTCTGCAAGCATTTACTACATGCCACTGTCAGACACTCACTGCTCATCAGGGCTGTTTATACATTTTATGACAGCACAGCTAATGCCCAGCTCCTAAAAAGGATAAAGCTATAAAACATTATAGCTTTATAGAGAATCTCATCTGGGCAGCAGAGCTTCTCCTGTTTCTCATCACCAGGAACCCCCAATGCACCTGTCTTTCCAGTTCTTCAGCAAAGGCATCGAGATCCAGGTCTTTCAGGCGCTCAGGGTTTTCCAGGATCTCCTCCAGAGCTCCTGCAGGATTTGCATCCTCAGCTGACTCATCATATTCCAGGGCATCCACTGCCATTTTCCTTGCCCATTCATAGGTTTCAGGATGGACCCTAGAGCCATCTAGGACTTCAATGTAGGAATCAGTGCTGAAACAAAACCAACGTTCAGATCAGGGCTCTGAGGGTTCCAGCTGTCCCTGCAGCTCAATGATCAAGCACAATGTTGAGCACCACCCCTGCCCTCTGTGGAACAAAGCCCTCCAAAAAGAACACTATGAATTATTCACTGTTAAACCAACAGGAGCCAAGGCAAGACCTGGCAAACTCCAGTCTGCAGCTCCAAAGACACAACCAGGCATTTTGGATGTTGGGTGGCTTTGATCTACAGGTGCTCTATGAGCACACAGCTCTCTGCAGTTTCTCTCCTCATACAAATTCAGCGCTGCCACCAAGCTGTTTGGATGGGCTATGCTTTTCCCTCACCATCTCTGGGATTTGTATCCTGCAAGAATCAAGGGATCTAGTGGGGTTGGATCACTCAGCGCAGGGATTCAGCCAGGTATTCTTTCTCAGATTGATTTTCAAAGGCAAAAAACCTCGGAGAAAGCACGTTTCTAGTAAGTGACCCTTTGTGCAAAGCTGTCAGGCTCAAAAACAAGGTTACAGCTCTCCCCAGAACACCTCTCATGTTGCTACCAGTAGCTTAATGCTCTATAAGCTTCCCAGTATTGCTGCTGGTTTAAGAGGAAGCCAAATTGCTGAGTTATTGCTCAAGTTTGAAACTTTAGAAAAATAAAATAGTGTTGGAAGGACCAGGCAGAAACTAAGCTCAAGTGATGACTGATGACTGCATGACAATTATTTTAAAGAAAAACTGGTTTTAATTCAGTTCCTCTTGACCACAAAGGGTCTTTCACAAAGGGCAAGCCATATAATTCGTGTTCTGCAGCTCACACTGCTGCTGTGTAAGTTTAGCTGCCCTTAAGAATCAGATTAATAACCAGCAATACCTGAACTTGGCCAAAAGTCAGAGAAAATTCAGGAACACAAACTCAGGGCAGGTCACTGCTTCAGTCTGTCACTCACATGAACTCCACACCCCACAGGACATCAAATGCAACCCAATACCTACCTATCACCCAGTGATGCTGTGTCAATTTTGATGAAGCCAGCACAGTTGATAAACACTTTGGGTCCCATGTGACACATCGTAACCAGCTGGGTCCTGTTCTCCAGACGGCTGTTGTTTTGTTTTAAGATCTGCAGAGAGAGGCAAGAATCCAAACTTTGAGAGAGGCAGGAATAAAAACCCTGCTATTCAAACACAAGATTGCTCACAGAGGTTGTGGACTTCTATCCTGGGAAGTGTTCAAGGCCAGGCTGGATGGGGCTCTGAGTGACCTGCTTTAGTGGAAGGTTAGTGGAAGGTCTGTGGCCATGGCCAGGGGTTGGAATTAGATGATCTTTAAGGTCCCTTCCAACCCAAACCACTGTGATTCTCTGGGAAAAAAGCAGAGGATTCACCCTGCAGTGTTTAAAGCATCTGACACATGCCCATCACAACTCTTAAGTTGTTGCTCCCTGCCAGTGTCTCAACATTGTGTGAAAAGACGATGATTCCACATCATCACTGCTCCAACTCCCGGGAAAAGCGTTGGCTTTTTGCCTGGTGTTTTCTACACTGTGGAGGTGTCCTGACGCTCTGACAGCACATCCATTCCTGTGGGTTTGGGAGCTGGCTGGGACTGACAGATCTGCCGAGCTGTTTGGGGCTGTCAAGGACACAAGTCCACGCGTAGCTCCGGGGCGAGGCACAGGGAGGTAACTACACACATCAACAGAGCTGTCAGCTGCACCTGGCACACACAGGACCCTGACTCACCTCCCGAGCGCTCGCACAGTGTTGGTGATGTGCTGTTTCTGCAGGCAGCCTCCTTACCTTCAGCAGGTGAGTGCCTTTGCGTGGTCCCAGGCCGCACACGTACTGCAGCAGAGCCTGGCTGTGGGGGTGAGCGACGGCCCTGTTCACATCCACCCCCACCTCGTTCACACGGTTGATGAATTCGCAGTAGAGTGCGTTCAGCAGCTCCTCCTTCACCACGTGCTCCTGGCAGAGACAAGAGGTGTTAGCCCCGGAAAAGACGGGTCTGTGCAACTCCTCTGCTGTGAGCCAAACACAACACACTGGCTCCCCTCCCAGGAGCTGTGTTGCACCTCAGAGTAACCCCTGAGATCACGCTGATGAGAAAGAAGGAAAAAAAAAAGAAGGGTGCTGTGTAGCCTGAATATGGCACAGAACAGGCAGAACTTGCACAAGTTCAACTTGGGAACCTTTTCTTTGAAAGCAAACCCTCACAGGCTGCTCTTACATGGAAGGATCTTCCTTGCCCAAGGAAAATTTACCTGCAGAGGGTGGAGTTTCAGGCAGAGAATATCCTCGTCAGAGCTGCAGACCTGGGCAAACTCAATGAGGGGGTCCTGGATGCGGCGAGCGAGGGACACGGCCTGACGCAGCAGAGGAGGGTAATCCCGGAATTCATTCTGCAACAGGACACAGAATCAGGGAAAACCCTTGTGGTGTTTCCACGCTCTGTACCACAGGCAGCAAAGACACACCAGACAGGGACTGGAGCAAGAAAGCACTTGGTGCTCAGGGCAAAGAAAGCTGAGGTCAAAAGCTCCCAGGAGCTCTTATGCAATTAGTAATGGAACAATCTCACTCATTTCTGACTGCATCAATATCCACTTTGTGCATCTGCTGGTGCTGATCTCTTCAGGGAAGCCTAAGATGTTTTGCCTTGATCCAAAGATCAGTACGTGACTGTCCAGATGGATCATATGAGGACAGAGGATGATGCAAGGCCAGCACAACAAATGGAGGATGACACAGCACGAATGAGCAACAGACTAAGAGAGAGCTGGAATAGCAGAAGGTTCACCTCAGACTTCTTGCTGTTCATGTAGAGGATGGCCAGTTCATTGTCCACCAGCTCCACTCCGATCGAGGACAGCTGCTGCCCTTGGTCCAGCTCATGAACAATTCTCTTTACATCCTCCATCAGCATCTGGGCATCCCTAGGGAGAGACAGCCAAGGGGATTGAGGGGAGACTGCAGAGCTGGGTCCTGGAAACAGTGAAATGTAGACAGGCACAAGGAAAGGACTGCAAAGAGACTGGGAAGTGAAAGGAACACAAAGACTGACCTGTTTTCGCCTGCAATTGTCACCACATGAGGCTTCTTGTTGAGGAGGAATTTTTTCAAGGTTTCAATATCCTGGGCCTGGAAAGGAAAGTAGAAAATCTAGAGGGTTTCTGTCCTGAGCCACCTACATTCATCTCAGCGACAGCTGCACGAAGGCTCACCTTCTTTTCCCTCTCTTCCTCACGCCAGGCATTCCTTCTCTTTGTGAAATGTGGCAGTCGAAGGAAGTCTGTCACCTCACCCTCTCCATTAACGAGGGCACAAAACACAGGGTGGTCCCTGTCAAACAGAGATCCCTCAGACATGGAGGATTGTTAAAGCTGGACATGCATACAGAGGCTCTTCCTCCCCTCCTACCTGGCTGATGAAAATGCAATGCCCAGCACCCGGATCCCTTTCCCTTGGTTTTCATCCATGAAATCATCATCTTCCTCCACCTGCTGATCAGGCCTGTACGCAGCAACCTTTAGCCAGTTGTACAGTTTGCGGCTGCAAGCCTGGGAGAGCAGAGAAAGGACAAAGAGGAGTGAGAAAATCCACTGCAGGGGCCTTGGCATAGCCCTTCTCTGGAGGGAAAGTCGAACCAGACTCCATCCCTGCCATCTTCTCCTTCCCAAGAACCTGTGTACGACCTGTCAGCAGCTATCCCCAGAACTCTGCAGGCCTGCCAGCATTTGCAAGCCCAGCTCTGCCTGAAACCTGCACCCCATCTCACCTTGAGGACATACTCCTTGGCCTCCACTAACAGCTTGTTCTTTAACTCTTTGGCCATCTGCACGTAGAGGAACTGGTTGAGGGAGCGTTCGATGGCCATGGTGCGCTGCCGATTCCACTCCTGCACCTGGTGGCTGAACTCGTCCCGGTAGTAGAACTGCTTGATTTCCTCAAAGTACGTCTGGTCACTGCCATAACTGCAAGAAAGGAGAAGAGGAGATACAGAAAGGCTCCAGACACCTGTGTGGACACCATCATTGGCAGGTTCCTGCACAGGGATGCAATCGCAGCACCTTGGATTCAGGTAGTGGCTTGGAAAAATCCCATCAAATGCTGCTTTAGCTGCTGAAGTGATGCTGTAAAAGATCACAGCCACCCCAGCACACCCATATTGCACAGTGTGGCCACTCAGATGTGCAGGGAAGGAACCAAGCTGGTCGGGAAACAAGCAGTATCTTCCACAAAATCACTAAGGTTTCAGAGTTTGGCTTCAAGTGAGTAAGACAGATGTCTACTGAAGTTTCCACCAAGACAATAAAAAAGACAAGACCTTGAGGGGCTGCTTGACCTTGAGGTGCAGGAAAGGGACTGAGGCCATGACTTTCAGGAGTAGTTTGGGTTACAGAGGAGCTCTAAGAGCACAGCAGCACGGGATGAATGAGCTCTGTCACGTCAGGGATGGCACGGCCAGTGGGAACTCACCCCTCCACTCCTTTCATGTCAATGCTGATATCTATGGTGAGCAGTGCCTCGTCCTCTGCCAGGCTCATTTTCAGGAACTGGTCATCTCGCAGCTCCTTCACAGGCTTGTTCTTCATGTATTTAAAGGAATAGGCATAGTGGGCTTCATCAATATCCTGGGAAAGAGGAGAGACAGTCAGCATGCACACAGGGCATTCATGAATAAAGACCCTTCTGTATGCCACAGCAGACAATGGTTTTTATTCAATACCCCCTCAGCCCTATGCCTGCCAGTCTGCATTTCCCTCCCCAGCAAGACACAGTGGAATTGCTTCCCGGTCTCAGAGAAACAGAGACTGTTCCAATAATTGAAGGCAACATCTCATTTGGTAAAAAGCTGAGACTCAAAATGCAGCACGCTGCTGAGCTGGGCTCTACACCCCAGCTCAGTGCTGCTCTGAGAGTTATTCAGAGTTGCCACTGACATGGGAGAACAAGCATTTGTGTGTTATTTAGATCCTTCCCTGAATTGAGCCACGGAGGCAGAGCTCCCTTCCTTTACCTTCTTTCCCTTTTTGGTTGGTGAAATGTTGATTTTAGCTCGTTCTTGGAAAGTCTGTCTCAGGACCTGTCTGACCAAGGGCTCCCTGGCGATCTGCAAAGCCACCATGTACCGAGCTCCTTCCAGCACAGCTTCTGGGCTTGGGAATTGACTACAAGCAAAAAGGCAATGTGAAAGCTTAGAAAAATGTCCCTGGATCCCCTCACTTGCGTTACATCCACAGTAACTCCACGAAGACTCCCCCCACACTGACCTACACACATAATCCTTGGCCAGCTCCAGGGGCTCTGCAGGGAACTGCTCTGTCTCGTGACGCTGGTAACTGTCTCGAAGATTCTCTCCAAACTGCTCAGGTGTCAGACCGAACTTCTTAGCCAGACCATCTGGTAAAAGAAAAAAAAAAAAAACAACAAAAAAACAATGAGGACAAGGGTATTGTAGCTAATAAGTGAGCAAAACTACCACTTCCTTCCACAGGTAAGTCACAGCACCCAGCAGAGCACGTGGGCCAGGCCACTGCATGCTCAGAAGGACAGAGCAGAGCCTTACCCAGCCCAGCTGCCTGGCAGATGGTGTACATATCCCTTCGGGAAGCCTGCTTCAGCTCAGGCCCCTTCTGCTCATCATCCTCTACCTCCTCCCCTTCACCTGTAGGAAGGATACATTAGAGACATCACCCAGACAGCTGGAGCCTGTCAGAAGCACAATAAAGAGATTAAACACAACCTACACCGTGCAACAGAGTCCCTAAATCCCACAAAGGCATCTCAAAGGTCACAGTAGCCTTAAAATTATTCAGGGCTGGAAAAAGACCATGGAAACCCTATCTTCAGAGTCACTCTTGCAGTTTTAATAGGAGTATCTCTGGGTTGCACATTAAAACACACATCAAGGTGACTGATCCTTGCTTTGGCCCCTGACACGAGAGGTGGCATTCATATTCCATTGGAAAGTATCTAGTGTGGCAAACCCTAAACATTTTCAGAGGGACTAAATTGAGACAGAAATGACCAGCAGAGATGCTCTGTGTAAATACGTGGGCTATTCACCAAACTTTCTCCCTGTTCCTTCCAACCAGGATTTTCAAGCGGCCCACAAGGAGAAAACTATCAAATGTGGGGAGACAAACCTTCCTCCTCTTCACCATCCTCCCGGATACGCTTCTGTTTTTTGCGAGCAGCCTTGGCAGCATTCTGCATCTTGGGGATGTCCCTCCCGTAGTACAGCAGGAAGTGATTGTACACGTCCTTCAGCTCATCCATGGACTGCACGTCCTTCAGCCTACAGAAAACCAGCACGTTACACCCTGCCTGCAGCTGGGTCATGCTCAGAGCACTCAAGGAACCTGCTCTGACTCAGGTTAGGCAGAAGAAGAGCCCTTGGAGTCACGTTCCAAAAGAATTTTAAGCATTTCTCACTATTGGCTTTGTGGGTGCTCTGCAGTGGCCAGAGCACCTGTGCTGTTTGGGCAAGTTAATGCACATTTTAAGTAATTTTGGAATTAACATGAAAGTCATGGCACTCTACCTCTCCATGTCAGTAGTATCCAGGGCCCTTATTCCATCAGCCAAGGGCTTGTCTGGGTCAGCAGAGATTTGCTCATACTGATAGGCCTGCATCTTCTCAAACAGTCGTGTCAGGTTCTGCTTGCGGATCTTCAGCTGGGTCCACTGACATGAGAACAGAAGAATTCCAGTGAAACACCCCACTGCAGTGTGTCATCTGTCTCCTGCCTTCCCAAACAGGGACTTCCAGGATTTTGGGATATTTGTCACGTAAAAATAATCACTAAAATCTTCATCCACAGCCAAAGCCAAATGTGACATGGGCAGGTCTCATCTCAGAAATGTATTATAACAAAAAACCCAGAATCAATCAAGGTTTGGATCTGATAGTAGAGAAGCAAGGTGCACTGCTGGCTGGAAATGTCACTACATGAAAGGAGCTCAGTGAAGGGGAAGAAGTTTTTTGAATCCTATTTTGTCGGATATTCCTTTACCACCACGTGACAGCAAACAGATATGGGTAAAAAACCCAAACACGGCCAAAACAAACTCTGCTGAAAGTATTGGGTGGGAAGACAAATGTTGATGGGACGACCAGCAATGAAAATACTCCTCACCTTCTCATCCCACTGCCAGACCCTCCACAGGTCGTTGATGTGCAGCTCTGGCTCCACATACTCCTTTCTGTAGAAAGCGATGAACGGGACCTGAGTGAGAAATGAGACTCATCACCCCTGTGCAGGGGATTGGGCTGATCCTGGCAGCCAGGAGCCCAGACAGAGCTCCTGTTCCACGTGGGAGAATAAACTAATGAGGCAAGCTCTTACTCCACCAAAGAATACACCACACAGGCCAAAAAAATTCTGCAACATCAGGCAACGCCTCAGAATAGACTGGATGGACCAAGCAAGGCTCAAGAGAACATTCTCCCACCTCATTCAGCCTCAGTTTGTCCAGAACCAGGGAAAGACAGTGACAGTAGCTCTGTCAAACAGGCCTTAAAAACCTGCATTGCCCAGCTCATCACATAAGATGAGTTGCAGTTCCCAATGGACCATGATTTTGTCACAGGAGAGGCAACCATGGATCTCAGGCCCTTCTATGTGCCCTTTCCAGCAGCCCTGCTAATCCTATCAGGATAAGGAGACAGACCTTGGTAATGAAGAAAAGTTGCAGATTACCTCAAAATGCTGATTTCTCATGAAATTCAGGGCTTCTTTAATCTTCTGGATGGTGCTGGGCCCCTTGCGGCTGAAGCTGCTGGCTTGTCCACGGTCAAGGTAGTCAGAAGTCTCCTAAAAAGGAGAAACACATGGTGTTCACTCTGTTCCTGAGCTGACTCCCTAAAAGAGCAGCCCCAGGTTAAGGCTGAGAGACTGTGGTTCTTTCAACTTCTGTGTTCCTTTTTGTCCTGTTTCATGGATGCAAAAACGAAGATGCTTATGTCAAATGACCTGCTCAAAACCAGAAATGAGGGTGGCACTGGGCACCACCTTCCCATCAGCAGACCCCTGGAACGAGTCCCAGGCACAGCCCTTTACCTGCAAGGAGATGGTGGGCGTTGCAAACGCGTTCCTGTAAATCCAGTCAGCTTCTTCCTCCAGCTCATCATCTTCAGCACTCTTCACCGGGATGGATCTCAGCTGGGAAGAGACAACAGCATGAGCAGAGGCACATGCCAACACCAGGGCTTGCACTGCCACGTGAGAAGCCTGGAAGTTATTGGTTTGAGCTGCAGGTTACCTCTGGGGACTCCCACCTATGGGGGGGGCCAAGGATATCACTTTAATGTCTGCACCTTCTGAGCACACAGGAAACTGCATCAGCTTTACACTAGATAAAGGCAGCTACAGTCCTGTCAAAGGCTTGTGGAAAGGCCTGCAACGGTGCAAAGTCTGCTGTGAAAAATCAAGGGACAATACCTCCACTTCCTGCCAGACTCAAATTTCCTGCAGTTATGTCCTCTGCATATGGGTGGGCTAGAAACCTTCCTAAGCCTTCTCTGGCACTGCATCTTGCCCTCCCTATGACCAGCTCAAGGGATTCCTAACATCATCCTGCACAAAGCCATCTCTGCAGAGCTCAATCCCTGCACTTCAGCAGTGCAACACTGGCACCCAGTGGCCACAGGGAAGCTGTGACTGGAGCTACACCCAGACTCACACAGGTACAACAGCTCCCAAGTCACTGATACACCTGAATGCAGTTTTAGCCTGTACATTTGACAGGTAGGGTCGTCAAAAAAAAAGATATTCCAAAATCCATCCAGCAGCCTGCCAGCCTGCATGTCCCAGGCCTGGGAGCCAAAATGCTCTCTGCCTGCAGAGCTGCAGCCCCTTCCCTCACCTGGAACCTCTCAGGCATGTCTGTCATGCGGATCTCGTTGTCCTGGTCCGTGAGGTGGCTGCTCTCCAGCTCACTGGGCTCGTACATCTCGAAGATGCTGCGGCGGCTGACGCGTTTCTTGGTCGTCTTCTTGGGCCGCACACGTGTCTCCCCTTCGGTTTCCTCATCCTCGTATTCATACTCCTCCTCCATCTCCTCATCGTACTCGTTGTACTTCTCAAACTCATCGTAGTCAAAGTCCACACCAAAGATTTCCTGGGCTTCCTGCAAAGCCCTAGAAGGCAAAAAAAACCCTATTGTTCAGGCCCACAGTGCAGTTCACAGAACATCTTTACAGCAACATAGGGGTACCCAAATCTAAGCTTTAGTTTTCTCCACCCAGGTTAAAAAAATCATGGACAGGTACAAACTCTGTGAGCTTTACTGCAAATATTTCCCTTAAGGGCCTGGTTTTGGTATCCCTTTTAAAAAACTCAGAGGAAAAAGGAAGGAGTCACACATTTCAGAAATCACACACTAAAAGCTCTACGTCTAAATTTACCAGGTTTCTTCTGGGAAAATGACCAGCAGTATCAAACCACAAGCTGAATCACTCTGCAGTTGCAGGAACCAAGTGAGCTGAGCAGTATTTTCAAGGCTCCAGGTCAACTTCCAATCAATACTTACGCATCTGTGTATCCTGGAAGCTTCTTTCTCCATTTTGGCTTCTTCAGAGGTTGTCCATCATCATCCACAATGAAGTCATCGATGTCTGAGAAACAGTTCAGCGGTCAGGGAACTCGGATATAGAACTGGTACCTCTGACAAAGCTCAGCAACTATGAGACTCCACCACAGACTTAGGTTGCTGCTGGCTGTCAGTCTGCCAAGCTCCCCACAGCATCTACACCAACCTCACACAGTCCAGGAGCCTGAACCACAGTAACAAGCTGGAACAAACTTCCAGACACAGGCAAAGCTATTTGGCAATTAGCTGCAGCTCAGTGCACTGCAAATACCATCAGGAAAGGCCTGGCTGCTTCGGACAGTAGAATTCTTGAAATGTTTTTGGTATGGTAAGAGCAGCAGTGACAGGCTGATGCTGAAGGGGTAGGGCAGGCATGTACTGTGCTATGAGGTACTAAACACTGCCTTGAGTGCCTTCCTCTGAAGCATTTTCATTTTTGAGGCAGCTTAGGGGTGGTGCTCAAGACCTCAGCACACATAATGTGCTTCTGCACAAAGTGGTTCAGACAGACAAATTAAACCTGCCACCCAGAAATGCTTAATTCTAAGGACTGTACTAATCAGACCAACAAGAGCTTCACCACGACAGGGTCACAGCCTTTGGCTACTGCTAGCTCAGAGAAAGTCTGAACTTTGTTCCTGTGCTTTAATCTTAGGACAAACATTGGATGTAACTGACCATCCACACTCACCAGATTCATCTTCCTCCTCCTCCTCTTCCTCTTCTTGGGGAGCAACAGGAGCTTCCACAGCCTCCCCTCCTTCCTCGCCTTCGCCATCCTGAAAGATTTCTTCAGCAATGGCTTCCTTCTCGTGTTCTTCCTTTCCATAATCTTCTGCTTCATCGTCCTCATCATCAGACATTTTTCGCACACGCCTGAATTTTTGCTGCAAGGACAATTCCTTGTTAGTGCTCACAATTCCTGGCCCGTAACAGCCTGTGCTGACCTTGAGGTTAGTACCACATAGGAATGGAAGATGAGACTGTCCTGAATAAGTGGAGAGGAAGGAGCACAACAGACTTTAGGAACGAGAAAAAAGTGTTTTGCAAACTCTAGGCAGCCAGGTCCCAGTTGCTTGGGCAGAGATCGATCCTGCTTTCTTCAAGCAGTCAGCTCTCCCTTTCCCAGAGGGCAGGAGCTGATGGGAGGCACTGTCTGCTCACGCCAGGCTGCAGCCCACCCTCCTCTCTGCTAGAACACACCACACCATTAACAGCAGCACAGGAACACAACTCACTCTTTTGACTTTAACGCCCAAGTTTTCTTCAATGAGGTCAAAATCATCATCCTCCAGACGGTCATCAAAAGCTGAAAAAGACAGCAGAGCTAAGTTACATTCTCCTTTTACTAATGTGGGAATGCACTAAGCCCAAAAGGGCACAGCTTACCCAGCTCATGCAGACACTCAGGGCAGAAGATGCTCTCTGCCAGCACTACGCAATACCCTGCTAGTTACCATCAGCACAAAACTTACTGCGCTTTCTCTTTTTGTGGCCAACATCATCCTCAGAGTCTCCAGAGTCGCTGGCTTCCTCCTCCTCTTCCTCATCGTCATCATCGTTAATGAATCCTTTCAGGTTCCCCTGCTCATCCTGATCATCGAGGTTCAGCTCCTCCTCCTCCTCGTCTGGGAAAGAGAACAGCACGTGTTAGACACTTCTTGTTTATCCACTGAGACCCAGCTCTGCGCAAGCAGCATCTTCCTCCACACCATCCACACAGAGCTTTAACTGAACACTTCTACTGACACAGAACCCAGCCAGCTGCTTCTGCCAGATCCCTACTTCTTGTCTCGTGCTCTCTCTGCAGCAGCAACAGGTGGAGTGGTCACACTGGGGGAATTCCTCTGCTTTTACCATTTACTATCAAACTGTGTGACTGCAAGTCCCACGGGGCTGAAGCAGCGCATTTTTTATTGCCAATTATAAAAACCACTTGGAGGACAGGAAGCACTCAAACAGTTGAGATTATTGACTACAGATGGCCCTGCTATTATAGCACAGTTACTGCTCCATCTGCAGTCATAGGATAGAAGAGACACGAACACAGACAATTCAGCAAACTCACCATCCTCATCTTCCTCTACGAACTTCTTGGTTACTCTGGGTACAACCTCCCCATCCTGGTTGTACTCCTCCTCCGACTCCTCTGCTTCGCTCTCCACGAAGTCAGACATGGCTGCAGCCTCTCACACAGCAGCTGGGGAAAGAGGAAACATCCCCAGCATCAGCTGAGCAAGCAGAACACCAGCACTTCCCCCTTCAGGTTTTGGAGAGAAGGCAACTAAAGCAAGAAGGGTTTCAAATCAGCTATGAAGGCCCTGAATTACCCGATGGCCAACCTTGCCTGGACATTCCTGTCACCAGAGATTAGGCAGAAGAAGGCAGCAGCCAAGAGCTGCCAGCTCCTGCCAGCCTGTGTCTAGGGGAGCAGGGCAGGAGCTGTCACAGCAACGCTCCAGGCTCCTGCGGCCGAAACGCGCACACGGCCGGAACCTCCATCCCATCCACACCCTCCCACTGATGCTCCACAGTGTCAGGCACACAGCCCAGCTAATTAGGATCTTAATATGATTAATCCTCGCTCAAGTTAACAAAGCCAGGGTGACCCTGAAAAGGGCCTCCACTGAGCTGCGAGTGCTGTCTGTGAGACTCTCGCGGAGCAAACTGGAGACAGGTTTGGGGGTCCTGGGTTGAGGGTTTGTGGCTGCCCACAAGGCAGAGCCACAGCCAGGATGTTCCATGCCAGGGGCCTCCATCCAGAGTTCAGGAAGCAAGAAGAAAACTACAAAAACAGCGCATCTTCTATATCCAGAACCTTTTGTTTGATGCTTTTCCCAACTGGGGTTTCTGGAAACAATATAAATCAAGCTTGGCACAAAGGAAAATGTTTGCCAAGTTCTGTCTCTCTGAGCCTTCCACTTCTGGTGGTTACTAACTCATCAATATTTTTTAAATTTTCAAAGGAAGTTTTTTTTTACATCAAAACAACTGAGGCCTACAAGAGAGCCAGCTATGAGGAAAACCAAATCAACTCCTCAAATGGCTGTGAGGATGAAAACGCCAGCCCAGGAAGAAGTACAGGCCTTTGGGAAGGTACAAAAAGCAGCTCAGAGGTGTCAGATCTAAAGCCAAAACCTCCATGTTAAATTACATCTGATGTAATTCAACACACAAACACGCAAAAACAACAGAGAAAAAAGATGAGAAAAAGAATTCCATATGGCAGGGAATGATACCTAAACAAACACGCTTTAAAATATTCCCATAATCATTTCCCCACTGCAAACAACCCGCCAAAGGAAATCAGTCCCATACGGGACAACCTGATCAAGGCTTTGCCATGACACTTCCCGTGTGCAGGATTTCTTGTTCTGCCCCCAGATCCACACATCTGCTGCACAAACACAACAAGTTGGGAGAAAAAGAGCGACTCAATGCTCAGTTAGAGTTAAAAGGTCCAAGGCTGATCTTGGATGATCTTTTAAGTCTTAAAATACGAGCAGCTCTGAAGGAACTTGTCATCCGTATCTCATTAAAGAAAACCCACAATAAAGATGAGGGAAAGACCTCTGCCAGATTTCGGACGTGAGTGGAGAGCAGCTCATACTCCTTGGCTGCAGAATATATGGCTGTGGCCAATGCAGGATGCTCCAGACAGGCAGAAATCACAGCAGGCCAAGGCTACTGCTCTGCATCCAGACAGGACGTGGCTGCTCTGGTTCAGTGTGGGATCCCCATCCTCAAGAGGACACTTTAGAAGTCACGCACTTTTATTTAAGCATCCTTCTCAGAAATAATGCCTCAGAGGGCAGCACTGCTGCCAGTCAAATGTGTGTTCCTGATGCAAATGCCACTGATGAATTGTGTAACTACACACAGTAGAGGAACGGGGATTATGTTTACCCACCTGAGTATGAATATTCTGCCAACTTCACACTTTTGCACCAATTCTCCTGCTACAGGTATTCGCCAGCGTGTATTAACATACCCAAACCTGCAGGCTGAGTGGCTTTTCCTAGAGCATTTCCAAGTCTAATAACCTCGCTTATCTCCTGCCCGTGATCAATACACAAACCCTCCTCGTCAAAGCACCACATCCAATTTCACCATTCTCTGCCAGTGAAGTGTTTAGCTCACAATTCCAACTTTCTTCCTCATCACTTGCTCTAAAATTTTCTGGCAATTTTACTCCGTGTCAATTCAAATTTGTCTGGACACAGTGAACAAATGGGACTTGAGAAAACCATCTTATTTAATGATCCGGCCAAGCAGGTTCCACACAAGCCAACCACCCACAAACCCAGGTGCCTTCAGCTCCAGCAAAATTCACCTCAGCACAGTGGGGATGTCACTTAGTGTGGAAAACAGCAGCAAGATGTTGAACCAGATATGGATTAAAGATGCCTCTTCTACCCTCTCTGCCAGGGAGGCCTTAATTTGAAACAAAACAAGCCAGGGAAGTGAGCAGAGGTGCAGAGACAGAACTTGGTGTGGTCACACAGGGAGAGACCTGAGTAGGGTTTAAAGACTCTGGACCAAGGAGTGTTGGGCCAGCCCAGCTGTTTTGATCACGAGTGTCTGCACTTTGCTCAGCCCAAGGGCACAGTGGCACTGATCCAGAGTCCACAAGCTCCTTTTAACTGGGACCGCTGAGTTCTTATCATGTCAGGACCAAGGTGGACATCGGCCACAGGGTCTGTAAGGTGAGGCAGGGCCTCCAGAACAAATGCTGCCTCGTGAGAACCTGAGGATTTCAGGACTCATTCACACATCCAGATACCTGCTGGCTACTCGGGACATTGGGAATGGCAGAGTCCCTCATGAGCATCACAGTGGGGTGAGAGAAAGCAGAAACATCTGATATCTCCCAGCTACAGGGATGCCACCTAAGGCAGGAGACCTCAGTGATGCTCACAGAATAACCAAGCAGTGTCCTCAGAGCAATAAATATTTATTATTCAGCAACCAACCTCAGGACAGCAGTGTGAATACACAAACCAGCAAAGCCAAGTGCTCATCTTGGCTTTAGGACAGCATGGCTGCAGCAAAGACAGTTCTTTGTGTGAGAAACTACATCAACCCCACATTAATGCTGGCTCTGTGGGGGTTTTTTTGGGGGGAGTGAGGGCTTGGGCAGGGATGGTTCTAACCTCTGCCACTTCATGGTTCAACTCACAGTCCATCTAGGATCACACGGATCCACACTGCCAAAGGCACCACTGAACATCTCGCTCAGTTCTCATGGCCACGTTTCAAAGAGTCAAACTGCAGAGGATTCAGAAAGCTCTGTGACAGTAAGAGAGCTGGGGAACTCGACTCAAAACGCAGAGCCTAAGGAAGCCCAATCTATTAATTTCGTCAATTAAATGCTCATGAAATTAATTTTAGCACAGTCCAAGTAAATCCATAGGAGTTCAAGACTGACAACAAATGCCTGACTAGGAAAAACCCATATGAACTGCAAAGATAACGCCACTGTTTCACCTCCTGAAGCTCTCAGTGAAATCAATAACAGTTCTCCTAAACTTAAAAAAAAAAAAGGCAAGGCATAGTTGAGCTGGAACGTGCGGATTAAACACTAATAACTAAGCAATGATCTTCAGGCTGTGTCCCACCACAGAATTCACACAAAATCATCTTGGCATCTTTCAATTTGAATCTTATGAGCCTAACAAAAACATCCCTGCGAAGCACTGCAAGGCACTCACATCACGAGAAACCACCCCCATGGGCACCTCCTCAATGCTGAGCTCTTCCTCAGAGGCGTTCCTTGGTATCCACACGGAATTCTGATGGCCACCGGGGCCTGCCAGCCCTGACATCAGCAATGCATCATTTTACATTTAGCTTTTATGGCTGTTCTACAGATTTCTGAAGTCTGCATCTAAACCAGACACTCCTACCCTGTTTGGTGGAACACAGGGGGAAGCGACGAGCGGAGGCCAACGATGAGGAAAGTCCAGGCACAGCTCAGGAACTTCCCATACCTGCTTTGTTGGTTTTAACGCTCCTGTCAGTCCCACCGCCCCCGATGCTATCAGGTGGCAGCACGTCCTGTGGCAGGGTGACACATTTAATAGCATGTTGTGTGAAAAAGCACTTCCTCCTGTTTATTTTAGCCCTGCCGCATCATAATTTCCGGTCAGAAACAGAAAACTGATGCTCCCTCCTCGCTTTCTCTGACCTGCCCATGACTTCATGCACCTGGATCGTATCTCCTGTCAGCAAGCTTCTCCCCTAAGGTGAGGGCATGAATGCTTTGCTTGCCCAAAAACCTGCTCTGCTCCTGCCCCTGCCTTTTCCAGCGCTCCCCTTTTGGGATGGGCTAACCAGAATTGCCAGGGCACAAACTGCCGACCATTTACTCAGCAGCATAACCATGTTTTCCATCTCATTCTCTCCTCCTTTAATGTAATTTCAAAATATCCCTCTTAGCCTACAACGGGGTGTTGAAGTTGTTTTAAAAGAAACAATTGCTGAGACACTTACTGCTCTTCCCTGAGTAACAAGAGGTGATTTACAGCCAGTTTTGTGGTGTTTGTTACCTTCTTTAAACGTTCTGCCATATCTCATTTACCACATCAGCACGCCCACCCAGTGTTATCTGGTCCCTGCAACTCCCCACAGTTTAGTTATCCTAAATAATTTCTCCTTCGCCACATCATCGTATTCAGAAAAAAAAAGAGCAGCGGAGATGACTGTGAAACTCCACAATAACCTCACTCCCCCATCAGCACCAATCGTTCGCCACCTTTTAGTCACTTATTAAACCCAAAAAGGGCTTTCCCAGGCTCCTGGCTTTTCAGGAAGGACCTCGCCAGAAGCTTGGAAATCCTAACGCAGGGGTCTGGGAATCACACCCGCGGAGCGGAGATCTGGGAACCACACCTGCACTGCGGGAGGGTCCAGGACCCCCAGCGTGGTGAGAAACGAAGGTCAGACCCTTTCCCCCCACTTCAACAAAAAAGCATCCCGATGCTCTCCCACGCCATCACCTCTTCCCACCGTGCCAGCGCTACCCCGCAGCGCCGGCCCCGCTGTGCCGCTGCGGGCGGGGGCTGCGGCACCTCCCGGCCCCGGTGGAGCCGGCCCCGACCCCGGCCACCGCCTCGCCTCTCCGGGCCCTC
>VZRF01002375.1:0-11370 GCA_013396875.1 Vireo altiloquus
GGGGGGGGGTTGATTTTGAGAAAGCCGTAGGTTTGGCTACCTAGCCTGAGCTGTTGGCTTTAGGTTAAAAGTTGGGGTGTGTTTGGGGTTACAGGAAAGTAAAACAAAGAAACAAAGTTTCTATCCTATTAAAATTAATGTTGATGTCAACAATTTGGTTGATTTCCTTCATATTAAAGCTGTAAGCCACTATAAGCTTTGTGGGCGGGAGGGGGTCCTCAGAAAAATATATGTGAGGTCACCTTGAAAGAGCAAATAAGATTTGATCCCCTGACAAGCTACGATATTTTAAGTATTTTTAGATTTGTTCTTATCAGCCTTGCTGGAAACAAATTACATTAATTTCAACTACTTTACAAAGTTTTGGTTAACCTAAAAATGTTAATTTGAAGTCAAAGGTTATAGCACTGAGAGTTCATTGATGCTGTTCTACAGTTCACTTCAGCTTAAAGCATTAATAACTTTATTCGAAGCTTTTTTGTTATAGAAAACTAATCCAACCTACAGTATTCATTTCATTCATTCATTGAAAACAATTTAAATCTTAAAAATTAATTATTTTTTGCAGATAATTCAGAGAAGCCTGGTTTATTTGAAAAAAACCACATTTTGATTGAAAACAGATTCTTAGCATGCAGAGATATGTATGGTAATGCTTTTAAAACAACCAAAAAAATCTCATTAAGACCCTTTTTCTGCTAGTAATGGTAATTCCCAAGGACTTTTCTATTTTTTTCCTAAGTAACTTTGTTAAAACTCCTTAGAGACAAGGATTTGAAGACTTTATTTAGTAGCACATCCTTCTTTATTAGCTTTACACAGCTCAAAGAAACTCTTAAAAGGTTTTGGTTTTTAAATACAACTATATCAAAATGGTTATGGGCAACATACTAAGTGGGCCTTCTCAAAGAAGTTGGCCTGATTGCTTATCTTGTAAGAAGTAAAACCTTTGCACTTCAGCATTATTTTTCAATTAGAACCTTGTTATATTATTTTTTTGAGTAATCAACCAGTTCAAAACTTTTGCCAAAGCTAAGACTCTCCTACAAACCTTGTTTACATGCATGCCCACAGTAGAAAACTGAGGTGAAGTTTCAAATCATCCCTAAGTGGAAGGGTTGGGCCCAAGCAAACAAACCTTAGCACAAGTCCAGCAGATCCTTTGTGCAGCCCAGACTGAACCCACACACGGCAGTGCCTCGGCCATCAGCCAGAATATTAACTGCACTTTGCATGAATACAGCAAGGACCCCAACAGCCACAGTATGGGCAGAAACACCAAAGAGCTCTGGAAGAGCTGTAAGCCTGTACTCCTGACACCAGCATTAGAAAATCCAAAAGGCCAAACTTCAAGGTTCCTAACTTCAGCAAATGCTTCAAGGCCAAAATCTGCCCTGAATTCAAGCCTACTCAGCATCACTGGCTTTAGAGAATATTGCTCAAGTGAGAACTTGTATGGAGGGATACATTCTTCTGATTTGGTTAACATGAAGGAACTTTGCTTCAGAGGTTACAAGGCAGAATATTTGATCAGTGTATTATTATTCTCTCCCAGTCCTACAGAAACCACAAATAGGAAGTAGGCAATATGATACAAAGAAGGAACTGGAGAAAGGAAGACAAATGATTTTGAATGGAGTTTGTTATCATAAAAAACACAAGGAATCCTACATAAATTTTCCACAATGGTACCATAACTTACTTTCCCTGAAGGAAGTTTCAAAGCAACATTGACAAGAGCGTTGCTAAGCAGGTACAGTACAAAAACGGAAGGAGAGCTAATATCATCTATACAGTGAAGCACCCTGCAGCAACTAGATTTCTCCATATCTACACACATTTGCTTACAAACAAAACTGGCTCAGGTAGAAATGGTTACAAAAAAAAATCAAATCAGGAGCTGGATGTAACTGTATAGGTCATACTGAAGCTTGCACTTAATGTTACCTTCAATTATAGGAGGGCTGAATGTAGTCATCAGCTGTAATGTTACCACTTTCAGGTGTACTACAGAATTTTCCAGACCATGTTTTAAAGAACTACTGCTTTTTTCTGGCAGGTACTCATGCTTTTTTAAGAGCCTCATGTGATGTTTCCAAACTGGGTGTCACTGCCCCAGGAGGTTGCCCCTCTTCTCACTGCCTTACTGCATTAATACAAAAGACCCTTGCATGTCAACATTCTTCTACCTCAAGGTCACCTGCTTAGAGCTGTCATCTTCAACCAGAGTCCTATTCTCCAAATTACGTACAATGCACAATCAGTTGCTGTTTTTCTTGAGCTTTCACAATGACATTAATACATTTTCCTGTAGCAGTTTTATAAGGAGCAAGGGGAAATAAGCACAAGAAAAAAGGCAAGACCAGTGTCAAAAGGAATGAGAGAAGTCTTTAGAAGACAGACGTTGGTGTAAAAACAGCTACTGAGAACGTCATGTGCAGCCATCACACAACAAACTACTTGGCTGTATTTTGACACCAGCTGTCAAACTGTGACCATGCTGTTTAACAAATACCACTCTCATAGGTGTGCAAAGACACCGACTGACATTTGGAGTGATCTGATACATCGTCCTGAAATGGCAGACCGTGAAGAACTGAAAACTGAGCTTAGATATTGAGAGGGAGAAAATAATGGGGTACAAAACACCCTCATTCATTCTGTCTCCAGGTTTCTCCTACATCAAGTCACTTTGTTGATATTTAGCCCATTTTTCCAGGTCTGCATCACATGCATTTCAATTCTTCTGCAATCATAAATTAGTACCCCAAAAGAAGATAAAGCAGCAGTAGATTCATAATGGAGAATTTAGGGACTAAGCTAGTGCATTAAAGGAATTAATTCCACAGCCATCCCAAGATTCTTGCATGAATAGATGGTTTGTAACCTCAACTCACTGCATCCTTTCAGAGGTATATTGGATGGGAAAGAATGCCATTTACTCAGCTGCAGCCTTGCTTCCTCAGACTGAATCCTTCAGCTCTGTTGATGGCACTTCTTCCTCCCATGCTTCTTTCTCTCTCCATTCGTTAACATGTTTCTTATGTCAGCTCATCACCAGTCACACCTTTTATCCATCTACATACTGCTTTATTAATTATTTAAATAAGAATAAATAAATTTAAGCGTGAAGGCACAGAAACAAATAGGTCATCATTAAAGGGCACAAGCAATAAAGAGGCAGAGGTCACTTGAAAAGTAGGGCACCCAAATACAGTGATGAAGGCAGACAAGGACTTTAACTTGGAATATAAATGTAACATACCACATGAAATAGTCAGTTCAATATCCATATTAACCACCAAATTTTGAATAATTGGCACCAATATTTTGATGACTCACCAGTAAAAATTACCTAAACATCACAATGTTCAGCCTGATACCATGCCTTCCTTACACAAAATAGTACTTACAAAACCAGGGCCATAACTGCATGATGTAATTTGTAAAGCTGTATGACTCCAGTATCAATCATCATGCCAAAGACAGGACTACCTAACCAAAGGTATCTTAAGGGGTGATTGGTAAGGACATAGGTAGTAAGAGGAGGTAATGAAGAGTGAACTTCAGAACAAGAGATTTACACCAATACCAGAAGACAGACAGGTTTCTATGACTGGAGATTGTACGAAGGCCAACAGGGCTGGTCGGTGATGAATCTAAAGAGCAGATTTTGGAGAACTGTGCTTCGCTGAGATGGGTATCTGACATACAGCAGACAATTAAGTAAAGCCAAAGAAAACATGGTGACTGGAGGTCCCATTAAAACAAATGACAATTCAAAATTATTCCTGGGACAGATCAAGAATAAGTATATCATTCTCTAAGTTATTTAAATATAGTCTCATATTCTTCAGCTTAGAGTACCTTAAAAAGAAGAATAAGTTTGAAAGATTAATAGCTCTCATTTCCAATTTAGAAGAATCTTAAGATATTCAGCCACTGAAATGTATCAGAAAAAAAAAGCCCTCACCTCTGGAGACAGAACTTTACTACAGAAATAATGGAGAAGTAATCTTGCACAACTAACACTGCCAAAATTTATAGAAGATTTTAAATTAAAAATGATGGCAGAAATTGGGACAACCTTCTATCATATTCATAGTTAATTTGGCTAGCACAGATGAATGGGGAAAAAAATCAGGTAATTAGGGATACAGAAATGCAGACAAGTATATCAATGAATAGATGAACCAAGGGTTTAGGTTTTGGGGTTTTTTTGTTTTGTTTTTTTTTCATGTAATAGTAATTAAAAACAGCAGCCAGGCACTGAAACTAACAAAAGAACCATTCCCAATACAACTGAGGTGTTCTGGAAGAAGTTTTTAAAAACCAAACAAATAATAAGAAGAATTTAAGCAAAAAAAGGAGGCCTAAAACATGAAATTAGGTGATACAGGGATACAGAAACACAGTGGACTGGTAAATTACACCAAAAGCATTTGTTTTCTTGAAAGAAACACAGACATGCTAAGCTATACTTGTATAAGAACAAGACAAAATGGAGGAGTAGAAGGGATGTTATGAATAAAGCACCACCTGAGTCACAACTTTTGAGACAGAATAGTTTTACTTGGACATTTCTGAGTCTTACTACAAAACCAACTGGGTAAGATTTGGATATAAATGAAGATTTCTCTGAAAGAAATCTTCATATTATCACTAGAAAGTATGAATGGAATTTATTCTCAGACTTAGACTGAAGAACAAATGCTAATAATAGGAGGAGGAAACCCTTATTCAAAATGATAGCTGACAGACTTTTTCATAAGATGAATAAATGGTAAAAAGAATACAAGTATAGTTTTATCCACTAGGGAATATCCTACAGGAGAGCTAATAGAAAAACTTGGATATGACTTGGAGTTAGTTGTATTTAAATTACTCAGAAAGATAAATGGAATATGTTTGCAATTAAGAGTCACAATTCCAAAATAGAAAACTTTGATACACTATTGAACCTAGGTGGTCCATTGAACTGGCTAGTCCAATAACCATAGTTTCCTGAAATGCATTAAAAAAAACAATTGTAAAAGTATCTGAAGCGTAAAGCAAGGCAATGAAAAAATTCTCTCAGAAACTCCATAACTAATAGAATAATTGCCTCAAAGGAAGCATCCATAAAGCAGGATCTGTAGCTTACATACTAGGTCTTCAGAATTTAACTGCAGTCAATTAGCAAGTTAGAATTCTAGAGCAGTCAGCAGCTAGGCCTGGACCAAACCCAAGTGATTTGCTGCTCTTGAGCTCTTGTGTTTAGCGTATTTGGGCCTTGCTTTGTTAATCTGGAAGTACCTCTTGTCATAAAATGTTATGCTTTGAAGTCTGTCCCTGGTTTTGAAGGATAACTCATTTTCGTAGAACTCAATCTGTTTCTCCACCTTTGGCACTGGAAATACCAGGTTCTCAAAAGGGACCAGCTCAGACTAGTTTCAAAACAAGTGCACCTTGACTGGTTGGAATATAATTAGTATCTTAAGCATTCCCAAGGATTACATTTCAAAGCTTTTGCATTACTCACAGCAATTAAGTTGCACCAAATAAGTTTCATAGTTTTAGCTTTAACCCTGTAATTAGTGATTTAAACATACATGTATTTTACATTGTCCTGGCTTTCCATACGGCCAGATATATAAAGCACAACAGTTTAGTACAAACAAAAGCTTTTCAAAAAACAATCAGCATGCCAAACGTAATATTCAAAGAATTTCTTTTTTCCAAATGAACCAAGATACACTAACTCGACATTCACTTTTAATGAAGCCCCACTGCACCGTGAAAAATGTGCAGCCTACAGTATCTTAAATGAATCATAATACGGCTTACATCTTTAATGCCTGATCACAGTGCCAGAGGAGTTCAAAGAGCCCTTACTAAAACCATCAGTAGAAAACGCCGGTTGCACAAGCCGCTGAAGTACCTACTTTGTAGCCAGAAGTAATTACGTGGCTCTGCTAATCTTTTCTGCAGAAACTCAATCTAACAGAGATCACATCTATCAGCTAAGAGCTCTATGCAAGGCACAGACCAGAGGCCCCTGCTTTTCTTGAAAACACACACAGCATTTTGTGTGTGTGACGGTGCAACATACATGCATGACACCCTTTGGAATAAAAACTGTCAGTGTTGGGAATATATACTGATGATAAGGAATAACTTCCTTCCTTCCTTCCTCTGGTTGAGAGACTGCAAATCTGCATCTCGAGATCGTGCCACAACTATGAGGTTCCTGACTTTTACAAGCACGGGAACCTCAGGTATAAGAATCCATTATTATGAGGCTGAATACCTAGTTGCCTCTGGATCTCTCTTTTACTCCCTGCTCTTCTTAGAATAATGATGGAACAAGACAGGATCTTGAACCTTCAGCTGAACTACGCAATACATCTCACTTAAAAGGCTATGAGGTAATGCTGTTGAGCTATAGCAAATCAGTACGAAATATTTCAGGTAGATAGCATTCATGACGGATAACCATGAGACACAGATTTAAACCTAGAAGCATGCCAAGAGCTCAAGTTTTGGAGTTTCGCAGCACTAGGTCAAAGTCAACAAATGCAACCTGCAACTTCACGTAAAACAAATGACACTGTACAGTGCAGACAATGGCAAAAGTTCTTACTGAAATGACTGCTACTTTCAAACCCGGGAGAAAAGAAAGCACATCCAAGAGGGGAAAAACAGAAAAAAAATACAACACAGAGAATTATGTACCTTACTTTTTTCTTATACCCTCAAACAGCCAAACTACGTGTTGCAGCTTACCCAAATGAGTCCAAGCCTGAGCTAGAAGGCTTACATTTTATTCAGGTGGTTACTGTTTGGCACACTAAGCAGCCTCAAAACATAAAAGTTGCTGCCAGCAAAATCAGGAAGAAAATTGTCAGTCTTTGTATGACCACAAAAAAAAAAAAAAAAATACACATGCCAATATCAATTATACCAAAACCTCAAATTGTAAGTGTGGAAAGTAATTTTAGAACATCAAGATGAAACAGTCGGAAGAATTTTACAGCTCCCTTTTTAATTTTTCATTAGGGTCTTATATTTCACCTTCTTGTGTCTGGGGTTTTTTTTTTTTGCTTTTAACCAAAAAACCAATTGTATGTATTAGCCAGTCTCTCCTAGAAGCTTGTATTCAAAAGGGTATTTGGTCCTCAAAAGGGTATTTGGTCCTCATTAATTTAAAACTCCAATTACCTATAGAAAAAACAATGCAGAATACCTAGCATTCTAAGTATCCAGATATAATAAGCAGTAATTATATTACAGCATAAAATACTNGCTTTGAAGTCTGTCCCTGGTTTTGAAGGATAACTCATTTTCGTAGAACTGAATCTGTTTCTCCACCTTTGGCACTGGAAATACCAGGTTCTCAAAAGGGACCAGCTCAGACTAGTTTCAAAACAAGTGCACCTTGACTGGTTGGAATATAATTAGTATCTTAAGCATTCCCAAGGATTACATTTCAAAGCTTTTGCATTACTCACAGCAATTAAGTTGCACCAAATAAGTTTCATAGTTTTAGCTTTAACCCTGTAATTAGTGATTTAAACATACATGTATTTTACATTGTCCTGGCTTTCCATACGGCCAGATATATAAAGCACAACAGTTTAGTACAAACAAAAGCTTTTCAAAAAACAATCAGCATGCCAAACGTAATATTCAAAGAATTTCTTTTTTCCAAATGAACCAAGATACACTAACTCGACATTCACTTTTAATGAAGCCCCACTGCACCGTGAAAAATGTGCAGCCTACAGTATCTTAAATGAATCATAATACGGCTTACATCTTTAATGCCTGATCACAGTGCCAGAGGAGTTCAAAGAGCCCTTACTAAAACCATCAGTAGAAAACGCCGGTTGCACAAGCCGCTGAAGTACCTACTTTGTAGCCAGAAGTAATTACGTGGCTCTGCTAATCTTTTCTGCAGAAACTCAATCTAACAGAGATCACATCTATCAGCTAAGAGCTCTATGCAAGGCACAGACCAGAGGCCCCTGCTTTTCTTGAAAACACACACAGCATTTTGTGTGTGTGACGGTGCAACATACATGCATGACACCCTTTGGAATAAAAACTGTCAGTGTTGGGAATATATACTGATGATAAGGAATAACTTCCTTCCTTCCTTCCTCTGGTTGAGAGACTGCAAATCTGCATCTCGAGATCGTGCCACAACTATGAGGTTCCTGACTTTTACAAGCACGGGAACCTCAGGTATAAGAATCCATTATTATGAGGCTGAATACCTAGTTGCCTCTGGATCTCTCTTTTACTCCCTGCTCTTCTTAGAATAATGATGGAACAAGACAGGATCTTGAACCTTCAGCTGAACTACGCAATACATCTCACTTAAAAGGCTATGAGGTAATGCTGTTGAGCTATAGCAAATCAGTACGAAATATTTCAGGTAGATAGCATTCATGACGGATAACCATGAGACACAGATTTAAACCTAGAAGCATGCCAAGAGCTCAAGTTTTGGAGTTTCGCAGCACTAGGTCAAAGTCAACAAATGCAACCTGCAACTTCACGTAAAACAAATGACACTGTACAGTGCAGACAATGGCAAAAGTTCTTACTGAAATGACTGCTACTTTCAAACCCGGGAGAAAAGAAAGCACATCCAAGAGGGGAAAAACAGAAAAAAAATACAACACAGAGAATTATGTACCTTACTTTTTTCTTNAGCCCCGCCGCCCGCGGGAGCCCCCGCGCCCAGGGTCAGCGGCGACAGGCGCGGCCCGAGAACGGCGGGGGGTGGTGTAAGCACAGGAGCGGCAAAAAGCGGACAGCTCCGCGCAGGCACAGTGGGGGAGCGGGGCGGGGGCTTATTTATATCCCGAGCACTAATTTGGGAAGCGGGATAACCCGCCCCACGCGGCACCTGCCGCCAGCACTCACCCCANCAATATCAATTATACCAAAACCTCAAATTGTAAGTGTGGAAAGTAATTTTAGAACATCAAGATGAAACAGTCGGAAGAATTTTACAGCTCCCTTTTTAATTTTTCATTAGGGTCTTATATTTCACCTTCTTGTGTCTGGGGTTTTTTTTTTTGCTTTTAACCAAAAAACCAATTGTATGTATTAGCCAGTCTCTCCTAGAAGCTTGTATTCAAAAGGGTATTTGGTCCTCAAAAGGGTATTTGGTCCTCATTAATTTAAAACTCCAATTACCTATAGAAAAAACAATGCAGAATACCTAGCATTCTAAGTATCCAGATATAATAAGCAGTAATTATATTACAGCATAAAATACTTAACATTTATTCTGTGCTGTATACACTAGTGTTTGCTTGCAATCCTTCCATTTATAAAGTTCTTTTACCCAGTGCAGTTCATCTGCTGGCTCACCTCTGTGTAACAATACCAAAGCCATAATCCAGGAACATTTGTGCATATGAAAAATGGCAAAAACCTTTTTCTATCAATATTCTCACATATGGGATAAACACTTCCATCACTGTTACCACCTGTATTAGCTAGGCTCATGGGAGCATAAGGCAAAAAGAACTGCTAGCTGAAATTAAAACTACCACATCTTTCAACTACATGGAAATAAGGATTTTTTTTTCTTCTGGAGAATTAATTGCACCATATTCCTGCCTAATGGAACTTTGCTGCAATAACTGCAGGAGTGGATTTGACTATTTATTAGAAAAAATGCATAAGGCTTACTAAAGGTATCATTTAAACACACTGGTAGGAAAAAATATCAAGTGAGAATATTTCGATATCCTTCCTTTTTCATGACTGAGCACTCTCTTCTTCTATGGCATAAGAGGTTTTAATTTTTAAGACTCAATCTAATTTTTCAGAAACAAAATTCTGAACATTGCAGTGTTGCAACAGATGTAATGCTGTGTTAAGAGCTGTAATGCATCAAACACTTCACCTATCCCACTGCCCATCCAAGCTGCTCCAAAGTGCTGCTGTTACATAACAATCCCTTGGAATCCCCTCAGTTTTTATGTTAACACTGTTAAGGGAAGAATATTCTCTATTTTAGTGCAAGTCCTCTATACATTGCAAGGATTAAAGGTATTTCACTGCCTTTCCTCTGTCATCCAAACTGGACTGACATTATCACATGTAAGGTTCAGGTGCTCCATACATTCTAACAACGTTATATCATTTCTAACACAGAAATTAAACCACATTTCTCAGGAAACAGAAAATAACAAATGCTAACCGTAAGGGGCATATCAACGTATACTTCTAAACAGGAACATCGGGCAAAAAACTCATGCTATTAGCAGAGGATGGATAATACAGATTATCTACTTCGGGTTTACCATTTTTTTGTTGCAATGGGTAGTCTTAGGTCCCGTGTTACTTTGTT
Source organism: Vireo altiloquus (assembly GCA_013396875.1). Lineage (NCBI taxonomy): Eukaryota > Metazoa > Chordata > Aves > Passeriformes > Vireonidae > Vireo > Vireo altiloquus. The sequence continues at coordinate 10,355 of VZRF01002375.1, forward strand.
ACTAACTTAATTAGTAACTTCGAAATTACAAAGGAAAGGAGATGGTATTTGTAGAAATGAACAGGAGTTAAATGTGTTTTCATCTTTCCAAAAGAGTGCTTAGTGTTAACTTTCTTTCCAGAAATTAAAATCCAATGAAGAGAGAAACAATTCTCAAATGAGATCAGCAGAACCACGGTCTGTTTTTTACTTTGTAGCCAGTGCACTCAATTTCTGGTTCCCGCTGCAAATTTACTTAGAACACGTCTCCGAATTATAAAAGCCTTCCTTCCCGTGTTTCCATATAGGCCTCTGTGGATTGCTCATAGACCTCCCTCTGGGGCACAGTAATCCACTGGCACTGCTCCCACGTTTTCCCTCAAGAACTGAGCTCCCTTTTGGAACAAAAACACTCCAGAAACCAAATAAGCAGCTAGGAACACATCGATCCACCTGGCAGCACCTTTGCAGTTACCTGCAAGGCTCAGCAGCCGTTTCCGCAGGCACTTGGCTGCGGGAGAGGGAGGCAGCAAGGCAGGTTTATGCCCACGCGGCGCGTACGGAGCCTCCCGAAGGCGCCGGCCGTGAGAAGCTGCCGGGGGACCCCACCCGGGCAGGGGGCCGGGACCGCCCGGCGCCTCCGGAGCACGGGGGCGGCCGGCGCGGCCCCGGCCCCGCTCGGGAGGGCAGGTGGAGCTCTGGACAGCGGCCCCTCGGCCTCCCGCTCGGGCCCCGCACCGAGCCGCCCCTTCCCTTGCCTTGCCCGCCCCAGCCCCGCCGCCCGCGGGAGCCCCCGCGCCCAGGGTCAGCGGCGACAGGCGCGGCCCGAGAACGGCGGGGGGTGGTGTAAGCACAGGAGCGGCAAAAAGCGGACAGCTCCGCGCAGGCACAGTGGGGGAGCGGGGCGGGGGCTTATTTATATCCCGAGCACTAATTTGGGAAGCGGGATAACCCGCCCCACGCGGCACCTGCCGCCAGCACTCACCCCATCCCGCGGAGAGGCGGCGGCCCCTTTAAGACCGCGGGAGACTCCTCCC
>VZRF01002375.1:11808-118029 GCA_013396875.1 Vireo altiloquus
CGGGCAGCGCCCCGCGCCCCGCCGAGCCCGCCCCGCCGGCCCCCGCCGCTCCCGGCCCCGGTCTCGCCGAGGGCGAGTCGGGCGGGCCGCCGCTGTGCGGGTTCAGCGGCGCCCAGGACGAGGAGCTGGAGCTCGGCCCCGCGGAGCTGCTGCAGCGGGACGTGCTGCTCTCGGAGCTGCGCGGCTGCCGGGTGCGGCTCCGCGGCAACCCCAACACGCTGCGGGTGCGCGACTGCCGCGGCTGCACCGTGCTCTGCGGGCCCGTGTCCACCTCCGTGCTGGTGGACGGCTGCAGCGACTGCCTGCTGGCGCTGGCCTGCCAGCAGCTCCGCACCCACCGCACCCGCGACTGCCGCATCTACGTGCAGGTGACCAGCCGGGCCGTAATCGAGGCCTGTACTGAGGTCTCCTTCGCGCCCTACTCCTGGAGCTACCCTGGTATGGAGGGAGATTTCGAGTCGTCTGGGCTGGACAGAAACAGGAACAACTGGAACCTGGTGGATGACTTTGACTGGCTGGCGACTGAGAAACCTTCGCCCAACTGGAGCCTGATCCCCGAGCAGGAGAGAATCACTTGCTGGGACTGACTGCGGAGGCAGCTCTGCTGTGCAAGAGACATAAACGCATTGATCCACAAACTGTGGGACTTAATCCCCCATATGCCATTAAATGATTCCATTCAGTATTTGAATTTTGAATTATAATATATGGCTGGATTTCTTAGTTGAAGAATACCAGTCAAATAGCTTTTACTGTTCTTACACAAGTTGCTGCTATAATCTGTATGCATCACTGTGGGATTTGCCAACTTCTGAAGTACCTCATTGTGAGTTTTACCCAATTAAAGCAGGGCAAAGGCTACTGATAAACAACAGTGAGCCTCTGTTAGAGCTGTTGTGCTGCTTTCACTCACCAAGCAGAATCCGAATTAGCTGCAAGCAGTGCAAACTGTACTGGAATGAAAAGGTGAAATAGCAAATGTTTGATATTTTTGTGGTTCTCATGTTGCTGACAGCAGTGCACTGTATCTTACAGGGAGTGCAGGACAATACTGCTGTGAGGTAATGGAGGAAAAAAGGTTAAATTAAAGGAAGAGTTTGTAACTGCACTGTGCAGCAGACTGAGATGCATCCTAGGCCATGATACAATGGTGAGCCAGTTTCTGTTGATACGGGTTAAGTCTGTAAGTTGGCTTTGGGCTTTTATTTCAAGTGAGATAAGTCTGAAGGAAAAAGGTGTTTTAGTAGACATCTAATGCTCTTCTAATATACTGATTTCTCGAAATTAACAAACCTATGGAGTCTGTATAAATACTAAAACTTCACAATCTGTAAATGTTATGTGAAGGGATGCTGCCTCTGTAAGCAACTTGGAGGCATCCAGCAAGTGCTGATGAACCTCACGGAAGTTGGGTTAACTGTTCCTCTGCAGTCTGAAGCTTCAGGGGACAGGTGTTCAGGGATGTCCCACTAGTTTACCAGAGAACAGGCTTTTTGTGATGTAATCCTAACTCGCAGCACTCTGCTACTGCACAAGTGCAATGCTGACAGAGGGAGTCGGTAAAACAGAAAGATGAGGTGCTATATTCCAATTCCAAAATTGCATTTTATCTTTAGCATCTAAAGTGCTGAGTAATTTAAGTCTCTTCACTCCTGCTAAATAATAATAAAAAAGTAGCAGCATTGTGGAATGAAATGGCTTGCTAGTGCCCTGTTAGTGGTGCTGAAGTGACCACTGTCCATACATAAAGTATACATAGCAGTTCTAGGTTTCTAAAACCCCTCCTTAACTTGTGACATTTTGCAAGAAATAATTGTTTATCTTGCCTTAGCGTAAAGCTTTATTTTAAAACTGCAAACTGTTTATGCTGTGCAGCCATCATCTATGTGCCTCTAACAGACACTAAATCCTAGCTGAACCATCAAAAACTGCACCACTGCCAGGAAAACTACCTGAAACTTCACTTGGGTGCTTGACTGGTTTTGAGCAGAATTTTTTTTTATGTAAGTTGTTTTCAGCATATTTAATTTAAAGGGGAAGGGGAAAAGGGATTTTTTATTTTATATTCCTGACAACTTTCAGTTTTGTTTACTTTTGTTAATGTATATTTTTTGACTGAATTGGATTTTGCATTTCAAATACATTTGTTTTGAATTGTTTCAGTTGTCCATTTACTAATGACTCTTACTAATGTCAGCATCATAAAATGATTTAAAGAAGACACCCTCAGTCTTAATTTAACGNCCGCTTAGTGACCGCAGGGGAGGCAAGCGCCAAGATGGCGGCGCCGGGCGAGGCAGCGGCAGCGGTGGCTCCCTCACAGCCCGAGGTGGCTGCGGGCTCGGCCGCCTCCGCCGTGGTGCTGCCGGAGCGGCTGCAGCGGCGGGAAGCGGAGCGGCAGCAGGGCGTAGAGCGGCAGCGGCAGAAGAAGGAGGCGCAGGTAGTGAAGGAGGAGCAGAGCGAGTTCTTCCTGGCCGCCTTCGCCCGGGAGCGGGAGNGGATGTGATCAGTTTAGACTCTCAAGTATCTTTTAACACATCCATTTTAGTACAGAACCTGATTTTGTAGTTCTCCACAGATCCCTCCAGTGACAGCTCAATCCTGTTAGCACCCTTTAGCCTTGAGATTGCAAAATGTTCAGCCTGTAGGAACTACAGTAATGCCTTTGTTCTTCTTGGCCAGAGCTCTAAGCATTTACGCCTGCTTCCTGTGGCCATGGATCCCAGCAAATCCAGACAGGGAGAGAGACCCTAGGTACCAGGGGTGCACTGAGGCTTTCCAGTGCACTTCACGTGGAAGTGCCATGTGCTGTTCCAGCTCTTGGCCCATGGCATGCAGTACTGCCTGAATAAACAGGGCAGGAGTCAAAACATGGAAGTTTAAACTTCAATTTCTCTGAAATTGCTTCCTTGGGGATGTTTTTCACAAGTCAGTTATTGAGATCCCAGCTCTTAATGTTTTCTTTCCTCCCAATACTTCACTTTGGTCAAACCACAGTTAGCACGTAATAGGAATACAGTGCCAAACAATTACTTTCCCTTAAAGATTTAGCATTACCCTTGTAATACAAAACAGGTAACTGGCTCTTGGTCTCAGGCATGGCATAAAACAATGAAGTCCGATTTGAGAATAGCAAGTCCAGAAAAGTTTGGTCAGGCAAATACCTAAATGTGATTTATAGTTCTAAATGTATGCCTTTAAATATACACAGTAGCATGTTTCCATACACCTTTTTTAAATTACACTTATCTAATGTGGAATCATTGTAGGAAAAACTCAGAACTATTTTAGAACAGAAGTATGATAGTGTAGTATGTGAACTCAAGCCCTAGTAAAGGCTTGCTGACATGTTCATGGGCTATTAAGTATAGAAATTGCAACTTTTTTGGGTCTCTAAGGAAGAGAAGCCAAACCCTTAAGTATATTTCTAATCAGCTAGCAATACTAATTTCTTTTAATTATTATTATTTAATATAGAAAAGAAAGTCACAGTTAATTCTGACACCACGGTGCAGCCAGTGCAATACAATAACCCCCAGCGTTCTGCAAGCCCCTCGAGGTAGGAAAGAGGTAAAATGCTGTGTGAGTGAGAGGATGCCATTTGATACCCCCAAATTACAATTATTTGTTTTGAGAATCCATTTTCCAGCCACATCTAGTGGAAAGTGGCAACTCAGATGTATTGGAATTATAGTCTTAATAATTTTTTTTAAAAGTATTTCAGCAGTGAATAGAAGTATGTGTACGTATGTTTTACAGAACAGTTGGGTAGACACAGATATGAAATAATCTGTATTTTAAATTCCACAGCTATTGCTTAAGACTCAGCATTTCTTAGCATCTATTTTGTAAGGAAAAGTTTTTTTGATGTTGACACATATTAATGTTTTGGAAATAAGATGTTGGGGATATTTTGGGAGATTTATACTATAGAGTCTAGATTATTTTGCTCAATCTAATTACAAACTAAATACTGAACATGAAAAGACTAAAAGTCTAGTCCACAGTATTTGTAGCTTTATCATGTCTTTAGGTTTTGCTTCAACTGGCAAGGCATCAGAAAAATCACTTCCTGTCTTAAGCTATTTGTTCAAAAGGCCAAAGACATGCCTTAAGTGTGGAAGCAATGGAATAAGTTTTTCTGAGAGTGTCTCTTCTCAACAAGCAAGGAATTCTGTGCTATCTTGTCTCTAGATGACTTGATGATGGAGCATCTCCTACATCACATGGAAACAAAGCTTCTGAGAGAGTAAGGAGTGTGTCATGGTGTGCTCTCCGCTGCCAGCCGCAGGTGTCCAGGCTCCTGGACTCCCCTTCTGAAATCTGCAATCTAGAAATGCTCAGAGGGAAGGTTGGGCAGAGCTGAGAAGTGTCAGGCTGCCTCCATTCTCCCTGCTTGAGGAGACTTGCAATGCCAGCCTGGTCAGAGGCACTTTGTCTTCCCGCTGATCACAGCTTGGAGAAAGGAGAGCCACACGCGCTCGGTTTCTTCCCTCTGAGCAGTGAGTGAAGAAAACACCTGGCAGCCTCTTCTAGGCAGAAGCAGTCAGAACTGCTGTGGGAACAAACTAGTTGCAAGCCAGCTAGCCTAGGAGCAAGATGGACTAAAAACATGAAGAGAGAAAAACTGTTCAAAGAAGCGTGGTGACTGAGGGTGCTCAGGGTCAGTAATTCCCCAGCCATTTAAGAGCACACCCAGCACCAGTTGGTCAGTGTGACCCACACTGTGGCTGGGTTCACTTACCCTGCATAATGTACAACTGAAGTGAACAAAGTCTCTTCAAGAACTGTAGCTCTGGTTTGCATCTCACTGCCACCAGAATAACCAAGAACTTCTGTAAAAATCACGTAGTATAATTAATGATGCTAGACATCACAAGGGGCTGGAAAACCAAACGCCTGCCAGAGACACGGGATTAACAGAAACATCAGCACCATAAACCCAGTGCAAATTTGCCCAAATTTTGAAGGCTTGGATTTCTTTTTCCAAAGTTTCTTATTTAAGCAATAGCCGCATGTAGACAAGGTTCAAATCTCAGTGGCTTTACCTGGAATTGCTTCAGATTTTACTAAACAACCAATTTCATCACATACAAGGAAAGATGGGAATAGTAAGAAGGATCTATACAACTCGGGGAAATTTTAGCATTTCCATTCACATCATAATCTGATTTATCTGACTGACTGGAGGATCCACCTGTTGTGCTGAGATGTTTTCCAGCAGTAAGGACTATCATGAGCTTTTTGTAAGCTTTTTTAAATTCCCAACATATTTCTTTCCCTTTTCTGCAAGTATAAACTTTGATTTCTTTTTTTTTTTCAGCAGTGAATGCTACACCCCAGGCATCACAATAATACAAACAGATACTTATAATGACCATCTTGGGAGTCAAAAAAACCCCTGTGTTTTCTGAACATGTTACACACCACATGAATGATGGCTGAAATTCTGGGAACTACTCAGAGCAAAACCACACCAAAACCCCCACAGTGTGCCCAGCAAAGTTCAGGAGCTATGGAGTCCAGCAGATCTAATCACTCTTTCCAGGATTTACAACAATCCCAGCAGTGAATTTAGAACTTGCCTCTGTTTCCAGCCTCAGAACCTGCAGTCACCTCACATGCCACAAAAATAGTAGCCTACCAAGTTACCTGTGTAAGGAGGGGAAAAAAAGTCATAAATCAGACTTTCCTCCACCTGATAATCGTACAGTGAGGTACAGCATTTTTATCACCTTGTTCCTCAGAAGCAGCCCTGTTCACACCACAGAGTTACAATTGAAAGCAAAACCATAACTGAGGGTTCATGAGCAAACCTCTCTACACAATAGCTTCCCATCAAAGGTAAAAGCAGACATCATTATTCTTGCAGTGAAATATAACCACTCCTAGGGAAAGGAAAAAAAAAAGCCTCAGAAAGACACACATTTCATATCACAGAGCAGTGTGAAAGAAAGATTAGGCCAGGAAATTATTCTTTTTACCAACTGAGGGCACTTCCATAGTTTAGGCTTATATGTATTTTATATCTTCTGCCCCTGAAGATAGATTAAGATTGGTCCAGGGTTGAGTACCAGACTGTTTAAAAAAAACTAGATTAAATTGTTTACATTACTCTCTCTTAACTGATAAATTTGTAGCTTATAAGTAAGTTAGCAGGCATAGCTTTTTGGGAAGGTAACAATAATGTAATGCTATACGTACACATTGCAATTTTTAACTTGATTTTGAATTTTAACAGATTCACGGTGAGATCAATAATAATTTTAATATTTTATTCTACCATTTTTTTCCTCCAATATTGGCATATGAATTATACATTTGAATTTAATAGACAACCTCTGAGGAGACCATTAACTCATTCTTGCAGCAATTAGCTTTTATCTGCTATGGATCAATTTCAGCATTTTCTATTCGAAGTAGAAAGCGGTAATAAGTGCCAAACTAACGACGAATCGCAGCCAAGAAAAAGCTTTTTAAGAAAAGCAGATGCCAGGCAAAAAGGGTTTTCTTTTTTAAACTGTCCACACCCCAAAACGCTTCTCGATGCTGCCCCATCACCTTCCTCTCCCTTAGGTTGCTCTGCCAGAGACAGCCTTGGCTGGCCGGTGTGTGCAGATGCTGGCACAGGGTTTGTCATCTCCGTGTCTGGGATCATGGGGAAGCATTAATTCCCACTTTAAAAAGTGTTAACATAATTTTCTGAAGGAAGTGTCAGAGTACTGCTCACCAATCCCCTTTGAAACTCCCAAGCGCGGCGAGTTAAATTGATGGGCGGGGTAGTTTTTGCCACTCTAAGTCGCCAGCTGCTAATGAACTACTGAAACTACTTAAATAAACAGCACTTCTCCTAATCTGGGTTGTTTTGGTAGTGCTGATTTGCTCTCTGTGATGGTTTTACGGGTACCACCCGAAGTCTCAAATGTCTAATTAGCATGTCAGTGTCCCTTCCTGAACATCAGGTGAATTACTGATCATCTCCCAGTTAACACTAGCAATTTAGTAGTGATTTACGAGGACCCCTCCCGTTTCCTTTGTTTATAGGCAGAAGAGTAAATTCGCGGGATCAGTGAGCCCTGAAGCATGTCCTGCATGTTCTACTTCAATACTTTTATTCCTGAATTAGAGGAAACTCTGTAGTGTATACACTTACATGATTTTGCTGCATCAGATTTATCATGGGTATCTAAACGTTAAATTATTAAGATGACAGGTATTCGGACTCATCTGCTGAATATGAAATTACCCATATCCAGAGAAGCACCAGGCTTACGTCTGCTATGGGCAGGTTTACTACTTTTTGTCCTGCAGGAAATATTTCATTCTATATCCTCATGACCCACAGACCTGATAGAAAATTCTTTTCCACTTTAATTACAGTTTCACTGTCATCATTGACAAGAAAGGAAATGGTTTCAAGTTCCTTTATCTAGAATTAACTCCAGGCTGTCAGATAAAGACACTTTCCAAACTCAAGTCTCTTAGCTGAGCCCTGACAGTGAAACGCAACATGTGCTGCATCGGCTGTGGGATATTTTGCCAGGAGAAATGCTATTTCAGCACCATGACTTATTGCACAAAAACGTGAATAGGCTCTCTCAAGAAATAGCACTTCTCATCCACTTCACGGCAAGAGGAGAGAATAGCCCCTGATGGATAATCACCTTCCCTGTCTCATCTTACACACTCGCTCTTCGCCGGCAAGGGCAGCAGCAATGCAAGCAACCAGGCTCGCTTTACAAAAATCCCAGCTACCAGCTGCTCTCCAGCTCACTGCAATAGCACCAGGCTGGGCTGGGAAAAGTCCACCACAAAACCCTTCTATTAGGACAGGAAGAAGCAGTGAATTGCCAGCCTTTGTCCTTCCTGAAGGAACCGTCAGCATTCCAGTATCTCAAATGGTAACTGAACAGCGTCCACAGTACCACAGAGCTGCAGAACACCAAAATGCTATTTTTCAGTGCTTGGGCTTTTTAATTATTATCATTATTATTTTTCACACTTGCCTTCCTCGTAGCAGATCCCTTCCCCTCTCTGTCCCTGGGCTGGTGGCCATGCTGCTGGCAGCCACTAGAGGATGCCCCCAGGGACTCGGGTGGTGGCAGCAGCAGGTTGACAGGCAGGAGAGAATCCTCCCAGTGCCTCTTCTGGGGCTGCTCCTTTCTCCCCTGCAGCATTCGCACCCGTGCCCTCACACACCTGCAGGAGAGTTTTCCATTGCTGGAGGTTGCCTGAGGTTAACATTGCATTGTGGTGGCAGGGGTGAGCCAGGGCAGGAATTTCCCCATAGCTCCAAGCCTCCGTGGGGCGAGTGGGAGATGGTCTTTCAAAGCAAGCAGAACTCCTCAGGCAGTGGAGCGAGGGAAAGCCCCGGACCTCTGCCTGCCTGAAACAGCTGTGTGGTGCAAGCAGGAGGCCCCAGCCACAGGAGGGGCTTGTACCCTCCTTCCTGCCCACTGCAGCGCGAAAGCAGAGCTGGCTGCAGGTCCTTCAGCAGACCTGAGGACCCCTGGAATGCTCCCTTGCACTCAGATACAACATCCCCAGGGTCCCTCTCCAGCCGCTGAGCTGAATTCCTTCTGAGTTCCCGGGTGGGTCTCCTTGGGCAGCCCTGCTCCTCTCCCAGGCCTGGTGATTATTCAGTAAGCTGCTCATGCCGGCTCACTTTTTATAAAAGCATCTCTAGATTTCAGCCCAGGGTTTATTTATTGAGTTTCTCTGCACTTTTCCTTTCTCCTCCTCTCCTGCCAAGACCCAGAGATGGTACAAGCCCTGGAAGTAAATAGAAAATGCCAAGCTTAGTTTTTTTAGGTCACCGTAAACTACATGCTTATCTGCTTTCTGAAGACATAAGCCACAGGATGTCATCTCAAGTCAACACAGAAGGATAAGGACTAGAACGTGGGTTTGGCTGTAGATATGAATATACCAGGATCACGATGGGGAAGTGTATGTTTGTATACAAGCAGCCTTTTTTAATCCAGAGCCCTCTTCCTTTTCCCTCAAAGGTTCCATATTCTGGCAACAAAGATCTTTTTATGTCTCTGGGGTTTCATATTCTGCTCAGCAGCCTATCATAGGAAAGCACAAATCTACTAAATAGTAAAATGAGGGATTACTTCCACTCATCTGTTGACAGACATTTCTCCAAATTGGATCAAATGATTAAAGGTATTAGAATGACGTCTTACAGATCCAGATCAAATCATTTGAAACCTTGAGAGTGTTTCTCCTTTGCTTGGAAGAAACCACCAGAAATAGTTGTGGGTGCTAATTGCCCATTATTCTCACTAATGTGAATTGTTAATTGGGACCTTCGAACATTTTACTTCCTTGAATCCTAACCGGGGGACTTCAAGATGGAAGGACTGTGCAGCAGCTCGCTTCCCGATGTGCCCTTCGGGATCTCTTCCGACGCCTGAATGGTTCTTCCTCAAGTTGCTTACGCCGAGAAGAGGGGTCCAGGCTGTGAAATCTTCCAACATCTCCCACTACAAAGATGGCACTGCTGAAAGTCAAATTCAATCAGAAGAAAAGGGTAAAACTAGCACAGGGACTATGGCTCATGAACTGGTTTTCGGTGTTTGCTGGAATCCTTGTTTTTAGCATGGGATTGTTCCTCAAAATTGAGCTCCGGAAGCGAAGCGAAGTGATGGACAATTCTGAAAGCCACTTTGTGCCCAATTCTTTGATATTGATGGGTATATTATCCTGCGCCTTCAATGGTTTTGCTGGAAAAATTTGTTACGATTCTCTGGATCCCGCTAAATTTGCCAAGTGGAAGCCTTTGCTGAAACCTTACCTGGCACTATGCTGCGTCTTTAACATACTCATTTTCTTCGTTGCTCTGATGTGCTTTCTCATGCGGGGCTCCCTGGACAGCACCCTGGCCCAGGGGCTCAAGAACGGCATGAAGTTCTACCGGGACACAGACACCCCTGGAAGGTGCTTCATGAAGAAGACCATCGACATGCTCCAGATTGAGTTCAAGTGCTGTGGCAACAACGGCTACAAAGATTGGTTCGAAATCCAGTGGATCAGCAACAGATATCTGGACTTCAGCTCCAAAGAAGTGAAAGAGTAAGTGACTTACTGGGGTTTGTGTCACGTAGTATTGATGTTTGATCAACATTATCCTCAGGTGCCAGCAGGCACTGACTGGAGGGGGGTTTGTATAAAATGGGATCTTGTGTAATAAAGCATCCCAAATGATAGGCTAGATTGCTTCCTCCCCTGGCAAATTTCTCTAAAGTCACCCATAACGTAAAATATAAAGCACCAAAATACAATTCTCACTCAGTGTGATGGAAACAGACTTAATATTTTTTACCATCTTTTACTGCTTTATGAACCCATTGCCTTGAACCACACTCCCAAAATCAACAGGAAAGTATCAGAACTTTACTAATCCTTAAGAAGATGTCAATGTGATTTATTAATTTCCTAAAAAAAGATTTCCCTGGAGAGATACTGTCGATACCACTTTTAAAACTCCACTGAGATATTGGCAGCTAATCAGCCGCATGGAAATAAATAGAGGCAGTGAACTTTGCCAATAACTCGTGTGTTTTAGATCCTAAAGATTTAGAATTTTATTTTTATATTCACTCAATGGATTGCTTCAGTGCTGGGATAATACTGAGCTTCAATCGATGTTCCTAGCTTTACTCAGTGGCCCTTGAAGCCATATGTATTTTAAGTTCTCTCCTGTGCCTAATTTTTTTAAAACCTCACATGAAAGCAGCACTAGTTTATAGTTTCTATACACCTCAGACCAAGTTGTTGACCAGAAACACCTTAATGGCTTTGATGTCAGTGCCCAAAGAGGCAGTAATCCCAAAATCAGGTTAGGTACAGTAAGCTCAAGCAGAAAATTAACATGAGAACAAAATGAACCTTTGAAATCAAAAAAAATAACATTGGGTATAAATACCCACAACCTTTTAAAAAATTAGGCACTGGGAAAAGAGATGGTTATTCCGAGTTCTTTGGGAACATAATTCATTAACGTTTATACTCTGTGGTTGCATAATGGGTCCTGTAAACTGGAAGCAATCTGCCTTTTAAATATACTGCCTGCATTTAAAATGTCTGAAGTAATTTTGTAAAAAAAAGGTTTGTGTATCTCTTGGGATCTCTCGGGATCCCTGCCTGACTGTGTAAATGGTATTTCACTTGTGTGTCTCTCTCTGCACGTTGGGTGGTCTGGTTGTTTTTGCAACTCTGAATGGGGACTTTTTAGCGAAAACTCTTACAGATTTAACCCATTGCACTGCAGGGCTATAACAAATACATTCACTGTTTGATAAGGGGGTGTTTCCATTGCGAAGGTATGTCCATGGATATAAATAACTACTTGAAAAAACCTTGCCAGCATTATATGGAGATTTGAGAGCTGTAACTTAATCCAGCAGCAGTGGAAGGGCAAGGCACAGAGGGAAAACAAGGTTATACTGTCCTTAATAACTGATGCCTTGTTTGGGACTGAGACTCAAGGTAATTTCTTTGTACTACTGAGGCAGGAAATAGGGCATTAAAAATCTACAAATGGTGGTTTGTGAGTTCAGGGTTTGTACTATGTGGTGGTGCACAATCTCTGCTCCCATTCCTGGTGGGACAGCCCGGCCACTTTGAAGCCAATAGTAAAGTTCTCCTTAATTCCAGGGAAGGTGGGAGTCTGTCCCCTACAATGAGATTTTTATATTATTTGTAGAGCAAAGGCCTGATCCAATCTCTCTGAAACTGGTGGAGCATTTACACATGAATGGAAATTAGAGCAAATCCAGAGCACATTTTACATTTAAAGAGAAATCTTCAGCTGCGTTTGCTGTTTAGATATATTTAGGACTGCAAAGTGGAATTTTCCTTCACCAAGTTGTTGGAATCACCTATCTCTCTATGACACAATTTTAAAATGTCCACATAGAAAGCTACAAATGACACTCAGATTTTCTTTTTTTTTTGCCTCTCTAGACCACTGGGGCTCTCCATTCTGTCATTTTCTAAGCCAAATGGCCTGTTTTAGAACTGCAGTCCTTTTATTATACTTTTTTGCAAAGTCAGTGGAACTATTTGCATTCTAAGTTATCTTTCATCTAAACATCCCCTAAAACACCAGGCAAAATGACTGTTTACAGAGAACAATAATTGGGGAGTTCCTACAAGGACTTTGGAAATTTTGCAACATCCTGTTGCTGAAGCACTACTGGCTACCTTCCCAAACCAAGAATAAACACGCAACCCCTCCCTGAAACTATTATCATCAAAAAGAATGGTTTGCTGGATCAATGGTCTGTCTGGATATGGTGAGTCCTAAGGCCATTCTGGGTTCTTTTCAAAGCTCAGGTCAGCTCCAGCACCTCCCTTCCACCCTCACTAGGCTGCGGTCACTCTTTTCTGACTGCCCCTCCTGAATTCTCTCTGCCATTTGCTTTTGTTAAAAATTAATTCATTTGAAGTGACCCGAGGGCGTGCATTTCGACAAGGAAGAATTAATTACAGACTCAGTGTAGCCTTGACATAGGAAAGGACTTCGGAGAGGAAGGAGACCCTGGACAAACACTGCCATGTGAACAAGGGGACACAGAGGAAAGGCATGGTGGAAAACCTTCCTTGCCTTTGCTTTTCTTCCTCGTGCAAATTTGCTCCTGGATATCTCTGTGTGTGTCTATGTGTCTGTGTGTCACTCTGTCTGTGTGTTTGTGTGTGTCTGTGTGTCTCTGTGTGTGTATTCATGCTTCCCTCTGCCCTTGCCCGTAGTCGGATCAAAAGCAACGTGGATGGGAGGTACCTGGTGGATGGTGTCCCCTTCAGCTGCTGCAACCCCAGCTCCCCCAGGCCCTGCATCCAGTACCAGGTCACCAACAACTCTGCCCACTACAGCTACGACTACCAAACCGAGGAGCTCAACCTGTGGCGCCGTGGCTGCCGGGAAGCACTCCTCAACTACTACAGCAGCATGATGAGCTCCATGGGCGCCGTCATGTTCCTCGTCTGGCTCTTTGAGGTAACCCTCTCCCCTCAGACACACTTCAGGGAGGTGCTGGCTCTGCAGGAGTGGGGCATTTTTTCAGCGTGGACTTCTGAGTGAAAATGAAATCTGTTTAAAATAAATTTCCCCTTTGTTTGGCTGAGAAAATATCTAATAGCTGAATAAGGCCTGAAAGGTCCCAGGCTGGAGGCAGAGCTGGGGTGAGAGTGGGATCTCAGACCCCCTCTAGCAGAGCAAGGGGCCAGAGCCTCGAGTATCCCACAGCAAGAGGGAAAAAGGGAGTGATTTTCTGTCAAAGGGAAGGTGCTGAGCAGAGAAGAGAGTGCAAGGGCTCTGCTGTCCAGATGCGTTAATTTTACATGTGTCACCACTTGTGGGGAATGAGAAATACAAAAAATCACAAAGATATGACAGCAACTAGTGGGACAGAAAGTGCAATTAAGGGGTTTATATGCTGAAGAAAATAAGACTTTAGGCTGAACAGTTTCAAGGAACAATTTCAAGGCAGCATGTGGGCTTTCATCAGCTCCACCAAGGTTTTTGGTCAGAAGAAGTGGTTTAGGTGGAGCAAGTGGATTAAATTTTGTTTATTCTGCTTCTCAAAACCATGATGCGAATGCAAACAGGTGCCAACACTGCCCAGTGCAGCTGTTTGTGGGCGCCATAAACCGAAGTGCAGTTCAAACACTGTTCATCCAATGTGGGGAAAACTCATCCTCCTGCCTGTGGGACATGGCCAGCTTTCTAGCCAGGGTGTTTAATCAACACTAATGCTCGGGGAGTGTGGGCTGGCAGTGGCATGAGGGCTGGCACGTGAGGTGCTGGGTGCGGAGATCAGGCAGGACCTGCTGGTAAAAAGGAGGGTGCAGCTCCCTGGGATGCAGCAGATCCTTTCCAGCCCTTGGAATGGCTGCTGCAAATGGCATTGCCTATTTTAAATTATTCAGCTGCCTTTTAAAAAATTTAGATACATGCAAATTAAAAAAAGATGAGTTACATTTTGATACAAGCACTGGCCTACAGCCTTCCAGGAATGAAGATGCTTTTTAGAAAATAAACACCTACTTAAATCTGTGAACTGAAAAAAAATATCATGAAGTTACTCGGTGTTGCTTGTTGCTTTAAAAATAACTGCTCCGAACTGCAGAGAAACGTTTGACTTCTTTGCACTGTTATTCTGGTAAGAAAACAAAGAGAAGGTCTTTATTTTAGCCCAGATTCAAATGCAGAGTTCTTGAAGAGAGGAGAATTTCAACTGTATTTGAAAGTCATGAAGAAATTCAAAAACTCAGGGGAAAAATGGACAAAAATACCAATGCCAGCTGCAAAAAATCCTGACTAGGAACCTGTAACATACCTCTGATAACTTGCAGGAGATTAATGACAGTGATATGTTAACATTAATAGCAGTGATAAAAATGCAGTATTTTATGTCTAACTTTTCAAAGTATACCTGGGTATTTTTTTTCAACCTGTGGCATAATGAGAAATAAGATCTTCTCTTCTTTTCTTTGTCTTTTGTAAAAGAGAAGGTGAGACTTTTTTCAAGCAATCAGAGGACTTTTAGGGCAAAACTTTAAAGAAACAACATGATCCTGGATTACAGTAACTTGCCCTCTTGAATATTTATGACTTGCCTGATATTCTACCATAAAGAGCCTAGATTTGGGTCTGAAATTCCATTTGCTCTTAAGGAAAACTTTGAAGGGAGGAAGCAAAGCAGGAAACAGACATTAATTTATAAATAAATATATAAAATATAACCACTTGAAATATAACGACTTCCTTTACTTCCTGGGGAGTAAATTCAATTTTATGCTGAGTAGGAGGGCAGCAGAGGTCCCAACTCCTGGCCAAGGTAAGTGTGGGGTCTGAACATGGTGAGCCCAGGGGGCA
Source organism: Vireo altiloquus (assembly GCA_013396875.1). Taxonomy (NCBI): domain Eukaryota; kingdom Metazoa; phylum Chordata; class Aves; order Passeriformes; family Vireonidae; genus Vireo; species Vireo altiloquus. The sequence continues at coordinate 26,696 of VZRF01002375.1, forward strand.
GTGGTTGTGCTGGCTCTGCATTTCTTATTTCCCCTTTGACTGACTTCCTGGGGAGTCACAGAAAAGTGCAAAAGCAAAATCCTGGGTTGCTTTACACCTGCAGCCACCATGGACTCAAACCAAGTACTTCTCCAGCAGAGCCCTTCCAGGGCCTGTGGAGGAGTCTTCCAGCTGGGTTGATGGAATTGAGGTGTGGGAAGGGCAAGAGAACATGGAGTGAAATACTAATCACAGCTGTTATTCTGAGCTGGAATAGGTAACGTGCCCTACAGGTGTAGGGACCTCAGGGAAGGCCATCTCTGTTCCACCTTTCTATATTAGGCACAAGGAAGAATGAACCTATTTTGAAATATCAAAACTTCTATTTGCAAAGGATGCTAATATCTAGAAGCTGCTTTTCCTAACAAAAGCTGTAGGCTTCCCATGAGTGACAACTGGTCATGAGGATGACAAAAAAAGATCACACCCTGCTCTGGCTAAGCCGCCTCAGGCTAAACCCTGGCAAACAGATGGGCTTCGCTGCAGAAGGTCAAGAAGAGCAAGCCTGCATGTCTTCTTGACCTGCCTCAGCCAGCAAAGAGGAAAAGAGGGGTTCAAGGGTGCCCTGAATAGAGCATTTCAAAGGGAATAGAGGGCTGAGGCTGGTTCCTGAGATGCTCCAGGTCCTCCACTTGTGCAAACACGTGGGTCTCAACAGGTCACAGCTGCTGTAACAGCCAAGGCCCTGGGATTCACCCCACATGTGCCACAGACCAGGCCCAGACTGGGCTCCAGGAGAGCACTGAGACGTTCACAGGAGGCACATTGCATGTCCTGTGCTGGAGAGTAAACTCTCTGATGCATTGAACAGTAGGAGTGAGCTCCTGGTAATCTCCAAAACCAACCCAGAGGCAGCAGGGACCCTCTGGATGGACACAGTTTGCTCTGTTGGCCCAGTTGGAGAGGCTGAGCATGCTGTGGCACAGGGGATACACCAGCCCAGCCTGTGCAGCCCTGGAGAAACACGGTGGCCACGTTCTTCCTGGCACTTTAAAGTTGCCGTAAAATGACAAGGGTTTCCATGACAGGGAAATTGTCACACAGCAAGACTGGCCTCACTCTGGGGCTCTGACACCCCAGCCTCCTGTGCTGGATTGTGGTAAAGCTCAAATCTACAGCTCACAGACTGGCTAAGGTTGGAGGTTTAGCTGTGGCCTCACCAGGGCTGAGCAGAGGGGAAGAAGGATCATGTTCCTCAACCTGCTGGCAATTGTTCTTCTAATGCAGCCCAGGATACCATTTTCCTGCTTTCTCAAGGGCACACTGTTGGCTCAGGGACAACCTGGTGTCATCCAGAGCCCCAAGACTCCTTGCTGCCAAGCTGCTGTCAGCCAGCCCCACCCCAGCACATACTGGTGCTTGGGGTTATGCCCTCCCTAGTGCAAGACTTCTTGATGTCCCAAGACTTTCTGTGATCGTATAGGAGATAAACTGATTTACCAGATACTTGTCTCAAACTTCCAGGACTCCCTTCTCATCTGGCAGAGAAGGCAGGCTCAGGTCAGTAGAGGTGACCAGAACCCAGACATTTTGCATTGCTTTTAAGGAATCTCAGCTTCAGGGACTCAAAATCTTCCTTAGAAAGGTTTATAAGAAAACAAAGTCTTAAACTGAGAGAAAATGTCACAAAATCTCATCCAAGGACAGGTCAGATGCTCAGTGCTGCACAAGCACCTTCCTTTTCAAAAGCATGATAATATTTAATGACTTAGAGCCACCCAGGAAGCCAGTTCACCTACTTTGGCTGTCAAATAGTAGCACTTGGCAAGTCAAGCACAAAACAAAGCTCCTGCTGACATGCAGTGAGGCAGCACAAGCAGAGAGCAACATGGAGGCCATTTCCTGCACCCAGCCCTGTTAATCTGCACTTGCAACAGCCATTGATTTCAAAGTTATCAGTCCCATGAGTGAGAGCAGCAAAATGGAGACTCAGAGTGGAAGGAAGATGTAAAAAGCATTAAATCCCAAGGCTAACGTGATGGGATTTGTCACTTCTTGTGACTTTATAGAATAGTGCTTTAAGTGATTTAAGTCATCATAGTATTGGCTAGATGAGACTATTTCCAGACTCAGACCCACTGGAAACTTCCTTAGTGACTAGTCATACATTCCTGTGTTAAGCAGTATCAAAATTTGCCATTGGATATGGAAGTATTTGATGAAGCTTGTTTGTTTGACCAGTGTTTTTCCTTTTCTGATCTTGAATGAAGGCAGAGAAACACAAACATCTACAAATTTTGAGAGTGGCCAAGTGTAGCTTTGGTCTTCCAAGAGTTTGGAGACCCTGATCAGATACAAGTAGTATGACGCTGGTAAATAGGCAGATGGATGGTCCATGGAAGCACATGCTTGGGCAGTCCCTCCAGTCCAAAAGCCAGATCTGAATTCTGCCATTGGCCACGCCACGTGGCTGAATCCCAACCTCAAATCTGCCAGCCTCTCTTAGCCATCAGGGTTTAGGAAGACCAAAGGTAATCAGTTCCTTGGGAAATCAGATAGGGTAATGGAGGCATCGTACTTCCCTTAGGGAACAGATCCCATGAGGTCCTGACAGCAGTAAGTGTTCTGCACCTGAGCTTTACTCAGCACATGAAAGACCCAACCAATCTTACAGCTGTCCCATCCCAACCTCCTGCCCTACCACGTCACCAGGCTGGCTCTTCTGGGAAATTATCTTCTTTCCTTCTCTACTTCACTCATCAATCACTTTTCTTCATAAGCACCACAAGGATGAGGTCAGATTGTTCCGAATGCTGTTAGAAGGCAGGAGACTGGCTAAAAACACACTTTCTCTCTGGAGGCAGGTGTTGCCAGTGTCAGCGGTGTTACACAGTACAGTAGAAAAAGTCTCAGTCAGGGCTGCTGGGACTAGGTAATATTTAATCAGAACAAATTTGTTTTAGATGGAACCAGGGAGAGATAACTTGCTCTTGGTTTCCTTATTTGCACATACCTATATTAAAACGAAATCAGAATCTGAAGCAGACAAACTGACGGCTCAAATCCTAATGCTGCTCCATTCTGCAGAGACGCTGATTCATTAATATCTCCTTGATCAGCTTAATACACTCACCAAACATATTAAGGTCAATGCAAAGTCTAAATATTTAGTTAAAACTAAGTGGGTGGTGGCCAAGGACGTTGCTGCACACCCAACCAGCTTTGTGGACATCCCGGAGATACATTAAAACCTCCCGGGAGGCACATGGAGAGGCCCCTTGGGCACAGGGCCCCTCAGAGCTGCTGCTCACACCAGCAGCCCAGGCTGCCCACAGAGGGGACAGTGAGGGTGGGACAGGAGTGTCCAGGCCTGGCTGACGCTCTCTGCCTTTCCCCTTGCCTGGTACAGATGTCGGTGATGGTTGGCCTGCGCCTGCTGCACACCTCCCTGGAAAGCATTGCCAATCCCGAAGACCCTGAATGTGAAAGCGAAGGGTGGATCCTGGAGAACAGCCTGAAGGACACTTTCAAATCTGCGCTGGAGAATTTGAAAAAGCTGGGTAAGTTCAACCAGGTGGAAGCAGGAGCTGAAGGGGCCGAAGGAGAGGAAGGTGGGAAGACACCAGCCATCACAACGGTCAGCTGAGCTGCTCATTGAGGTGGACTTTTTCTCAGAGAAAAATAACACAAACTGAGAATTGTGAATATATCTGCATTTTAAAAGCTATGTATCAACCACCAGAATACACATTTCTACGCATGTTCACTTTTGTACATGGGAGCATACAACCTAGTGCACCTTGGGATAAAACACCTATCCACAATGTGAGTACACCATATCCATATCCTTTTGGGGATATGACCCCAACTACGACTTGCAATTTTCACATGTTCTCTTATTAGAGACAGTTAGTTTAAGAAAAAAAAAATTTAAAAAAAAAAAGATTGCTGGCATCACACGGTGATCCATTCCATCTTATTTTGAAATTAAAGCGGAATTTGAAAAATTAATGTTTTTTGCTCAAGTGGTTTCATCAGCATACTTTCTGTACTTCAGCTTTAAGGACAAACAGATTGGGTTTCTGGAGAATAACACGATGGAATTCAAAGAAAGAAGGATTTCCAGAATTGTATATAACTTAGTATACAGGTATTTTGACAAACCTCTCATATGTGATTTTTGTTAATGTGCTAAGCAATGGTATTTTCTGCTGTATTCTTAAGATGTACATAGAACAAAATGCAAACTTATGCTGAGAATTTATGTACTAAGCAAAAATTGTAATTTAATGAAGGAGCCAAGCATCATGAAAACAACATTCAGGTAAGATTCATGGGGTTTGTTTCTCAGGGTTTTTTTGCAGGTCATATATCTTGAATGCATGTGTTGTAGACTTACGTTTCACCTTGTATTTACACTCTTCGCAGAAGCTTAGAAGATTCGTCTTGTAGTGGGTGGAATCCAGGCTATGAGCAGGTGCCAGTTATGGTTACTCTGGACATTTTACAGAGTATGTCACCTCATAACTTGCTCCAGAACATTCAAGCCCAACTATTTTTAAGGCAAGAAAAAGACAAACCCAAAGCCAGACAGGCCACTTAGAACTCACATTTTAAATGTTTTAGAAAATGGATACCATTCATCCACAAGTACATCAAGCCTCACTCTTTCAGGCCAGGGAAAACTAAGTTTAAATCAATCCCCAATGTGCAAATTTTACTTTTCTTTATCAGTGAGAGGGTACTCTTTTTTATATCTTTTAAATCAAATTGAAGGCACATTTTGCATATGCTGCATCTCTCCAAACATATTGTCATAGCTGGAGGATCCTGTTCTCATATACCAAGTTGGAATAAAACATGGGAAGAGTTTGCTGTGGTATGCAGCCTCTAATAAGGGAACAGAGCATCATCTTGAGTTTATTTTCAGCTGCCAGATAATTTCAGCTAAAGGGAAAGAAATCCAAGAGAACAAGCTCCAGCCTCCAGCACCAATAATTTCAGACACCCTAACCTCCCTGCAAGCCAGGCACCACATTATATTTACCCTGGCTCTGCAAACCCTCTACTTCTCGGGGGTGTACCCGGGAGAGGTTTCTCAGTGGGTCCCTTGTCCCTGGCTGGTGGCCAGCCCTCAAAGGGAGCCGTGTTTGCAGCTGCGTAACCATTGCACAGCCCACTGTGGTTTTTGTTCTTAATCACCCGTGCACTTGCCCCAGCAGCACTCAGCTCCACTGGCTTCTGTCCAAATTCCTTCTAGGATGGACAGATCAGTTCAAGGCAGGACAGGTAGGGATGTGTCCATACATCAAGCCATAGTTTCCATCTCAGTGCCCAGGCTGTTTCAGGCCACCTGCACGCAAGGTTTGATTTTGAAAGGTGTCTGTGGTGTCCTTTCACTTTCTTGAAGCTGGTCAAAGCTTTTAACTTCAGTTATTATCAGGAATTCAGTTACAAAAAATGAATTTAAAGATCCTCTTCTGTGCATAAGACTGACTAGGACAAGGGCACTGACCAAAGGCCAACTTGCTACTCACCACAGCCTATCGTCTCTTGCTCTGCTGAGGGACAGAACTGTACGAGCCAGAGCAGCTCCTCCCTGCTCTGTAGGACGTCACTGGGGCCGGCTGCCCCTCTCAGCTGGTCCATTAGGGAAGAACAGGATCGGGGATGGCACACGATGTGGCCACATGTGTCAGAGAAGAGCTTTTCAGAGGAGTCACATGTGGATAGGAGCTGCATTACAAGGATTAATTACAGTCTTTCCTTGTGAGGCTTCAGCGAGCTGTGATCTATACCAGTTATTTGACTAGATGTCTGAACTTTCAAAGAGATCTAGATTTATTGCTGCCCTAGAAATCTGGCTTAGGCCACGTAGACAGGACTCTCCAATTAGTCGTGGTCTCTATTTTTTATCAGATTATTGCTAAAGCAACGTAACAAATTTTCAAACCATCTTTCAATGCCACACTGAGAAGCCAGTTCCCAGAGCAATGGTATCAGGCAGGTAAAGACACCAGATTTACACCGTTTATGAAGAACACTACTGGAACCAGGCAACAAAGAGTATATGGGCTAATGCTGTCTAAAATAAAGCCTCCTGGTTGATGAAGATCTTTGTGACATCTTATGATTACCACAAGATTGTAATACGACTGCTTTGTAAAATATTTCATGTAATATATCACTCGTCCAGTCTTACAGATACTTACTTGTGATACTGCAAATGCTGTTCTAGATAAAGATATTTCTGCTGACTGCAAATGTAAATTTAGGTATTAAAATGTTACAGCAAGTAAAGATCTCTTTTAAAAAATGTTTAAATATATACAATTTAATACAGATTTCTCTAATTTGCATTACTGCTGATTTTTCTCCTTCTGAATTCATTTTTTGGATCTGATTTATGTGTTCCTATATGTGGGAAGGTTTTCTCCGCCTCTATATAACGTTCTGAAAGAAAGCAAATCTTCCTCTTTTCACATGCCCAGCTAAGCTCAGGATGTGCAAGCAGACCCCTAAATCACCTGCCTCTTACTAGAAACAGAATTTGCTGTACTATTTTAACAGCATCCTCTTGTAGTACATAGGAATTAAAACACCTTCACAGCCATGAACATGATGTTCTGGTCACGCTGAACCAGTAAAACCACTGGCATCCTCAGGATCTTTGACAATTATCCGGGTTTATAACCTTTTATTCTCCCCCTGTTTAAATCTAACTTGCAATGGACATTCAAAAGAACACATTGTTCTTATTTTAAATTTAAGTCTAAAGATCACAAAGTCAAATCTCCCTGCAGCAATCCGACAACTTCCAGAGCTGTGCCCTGATTTTCCAACTAATAAACTTCAGAAGGATGTGAGCTTAATTCATGCAAACCAGGCCACTTCTTTTTAGGTACCTCCATATGGATTAGTGGCTTAAATCCAAGTACCCAGATCTGAGAGCCAGCCCAAGGCCTTGAAATGTCAACTCTTAAGAAATATCACTTTTAAAAGAAATGACAAAAAGTGCACTATTTTACCGATGACATTCATTTGAAGGGGCACAGAACATTGACTAAAGTGCTTTAAAGGAGGAAATATAAACAGCTTCCTTAAAGCTATTAGTTCCTAAGTAGCCTTAATACAATTGATAAGATTAGCCTCCATGCATTACATGAGCTTGAGCATTTTGTAATACCACAAATACAAGTGTGCAGCTTAACAAAGAGCATGGGAAAGCTATATTGGGCTCACAGGCACCACAGACTTCTATCTGATGGGCTGGGAAGATTTTCAATGCTGATATAAAGAAAAAGGGATCCCAGCAAAACACTGATTTACACCCGACTGGCTTGTTTTGTAAAAGAAGCCAACGCTGCTCTTAGCGTAATCAATGGGAAACGGGGACGGATCACAAATGCTTATTAAAAAAAAAAAAGAAAGAGCATTATTGGAGATTAGTTAATTAAGAGATAAGGCCAGAAAAATAGAATGGAACCATGTGATAAAAGCCCCCTGTGGGGAAGATACAGGCTTAGGCAAATTTATTTCTGGCAACAGCAATGCAGCTATCTCAAATCTGAAGTAATGCCTATGGGGAACTTTTTTTGAATTATATCACACCTATAGTGCTCAGTGACTGAAACACTGAAGTAGTAAAACACCTCTCTCAAAGCACCTGCATTTGCCGTTCCCATGTAATTTCATAGGTATATCTGAATTCGGATCCAAAGCACGGTTGTGAGGTGGGAAAGCCGGAGGAAACCTTGGCCTGGAGCTCAGCTTTGTAGGCTCTCCATCACAGTCTCTGCAGCATCCTGCCCTGGGGAACACTCCCATTTTGAGGCCCCCCCTCACATTTGGTGCCAGAGGGAGGCTGCCACCTCCCATCCCACCAGCTCCCCACGAAGCACACACAGACAGCTACTCTTGCCTGATTGATTGTACCAAGGGGATAGTCCCTCCACCACCAGGAAGTACATTTCCACAGTTTGTTCTCAAAGCTCTCCAGAGCAAAGGGTGGTGCAGGAATCAGAGGAACCAGTCAAACAGTAAAACAAGGACCAAAGGGCAGGTCTGGAGCCTGCCACCAGACTGATGCACACCCCCTGCACCAGGCAACCAAGCACCACATTGCCAGGCAAAACAGGGTCAAGCACTGCAAAGCAGAACTGAGGAGACCAGACTGAGAACTGAGAACCCAGACCTGGGCATGTGAAACTTGGAAAGGCACAACTACAGCTGGAGGGTGATGAAAGGAGGAGAACAAAGCACTAAGTCTCAGGCACACAATTCCCCAGGGTGACTCCCTCGGTAATAAGGTGAAAATGGCTAATTCTTGAAAAAAAACCCCACAGAAGTCACTTTGAAATCTATGATGATACAGAATTTAACAGCGGTGCCAAAGAAATGCTGTCCTTCCCTGCTGGAGACACAGGGAGCCCACGCTCCAGGCAGGCAGCAATGCCAGGATACCTAGGCTGGAAGGAGACTCTGGCTGTGCTCATCAGTTCCAGGGCGCATACAGTCCCCAAACACAAAGTTTTCCTCTTACAAATCACCTCCTGCCTTCCCAGCCACCCAAAATACCTGTCCAGAGGGTGGCACAGCTCTGCCTCAGACAAACACTTTTCCAACTGGGTGTGAGTTTTCCCATTTACACACGTGTTTTCTCCAGCACAAATAACAGGTTAAGGTTAAAAATGACAAAAACACAGGGGCACATACCAACAAGGACAAGGTGAATTCACAACCTGGTATGAATAAATCTTTCATTAATTACATAAATTAATCAAGAGCATAAGTAAAATTGATTCTGTAATGTTATTGTTGGCATATTTTAAGTTAATTATGACAGCATTTCTTGTTTTCACCCCAGAATGTTAAATGTAATTAGGACTTAAAATTCAAATTTATTCTCAAACTTCTTTTTTTTATTATTTTATAGTATTTTAGGTTATTTTTGAGATTAGGTAACATTAAAAATGGATTAAATGCATTTCAGGAAGCATTTTGTTCAGGAAAAAACTTGCAGTGGTATGTCTAGATTTCCAATAATTACTACCACATTATATCCCTGACTCCATGTGGGACAAAACAACTTTCTGTCCCCTCTCTCTTTGCACGGTGGCACTCAACCAGGAGAGCTCCTTACACAGATAGACATTCCCAGTGCCACATTCCCTACTCAAATACTCCACAGCTAGGTCTCTGCCACTGGTGAAGGCTTACAAGTGGATCCCGAATCTCTGAGAGCAGGATTCAACCCCATCCTCCTCTCACCACAATCACAGCTACTGCAGCCCTGGGAAACAACATGCACCTCAGCAGCCATGCCTGGTGCAGGGCATCCCACCCTGAACTCCCACTGTGCTCCAGGGCAAGGAAGCAACCACACTGGGTCTTGGGTTTGCTGTCCTAAATGGATGTGACTAAAAGCCTGGATAACTGTTCTTCCACATCTGCCCAACGATTTGAAATGCTGCCCACATGGAGATGTTTATCTCACACATGTTGGCATCAGAAGCAGTTACCCCCAGCCTCCCATCATGACCCCATGTCACTTGAACCCATGCTCCAAGTGACAAACATGTTGCTAGTGTAGAGCATTTACCACTCCATTAGAGAGAAAAACCCCAAAATTCTTTGTTTTCAGCTCCATCCTGTTCAAGCTGACAGAGAAGAGCTTAAAGCCTGCATTACAAAGTAGTACACAGAAAAAGAAGAAACCCTCAAAGTTCTTTGTTTCAGAGTTCATGCCATGTTCCAAGCTTTCAGCTATTAGAGCACTTTATGAATTACCAAAACCTGACCTGGAAGGAATTATTATCACAGATGAGATGCCTGACTAGTTCAACAGCATTAAATAGATGCCTAGCAATTACTGCAGATTTTTTTTTCTTCTTCTAGTGTATTTTGTGCTAAACTGCACATTCATTCCAAGACTCTGATACAACCACTGCAAGAAAACACAGGCTTCTTGGAGCTGTCTTTACAGGGAGCAAACACTACCTTTCCAAAGCAGGCATCTCTAGTTAGAGGACACCAGTGAATTACATCAGTGAAAACACTGCTGAACCCCTCACCCTCGTTTTTTTTTACATAATCTTCTCTCCTATTAATTAACACACTTTACCATCCTCCACACTTAAGGGTACTGCAAGTACAGAAATACATTTCACACATTGTTCCTCAAATACATGGCTGATTTCAAATCAACATTTTGGTTTTATAAGTCACTAAAATATTCCGCAGTGGTCTGCACAGACACCATCCCTAACCTGAGCTCAGCTATCCCACCCTGCCCGGGGCTCTCTACCCAGTCTGGCTTTCCTTCCAGGATCCCACGCAAAGGACAAGCTGGAAAACTTACCACCTCCGAGCTCACGCTGTCTGAAAAGAGACTGTGAAAATATATATTCACAAACTGATGAAAAAGTAACATTTAATCATTGCTGTCATGGAGACGAAGATCAGTACTTGCCATTTCGTAGCTCCTACACCTGGCGCACTGCGAAACTCCTCATACTCTCCCTCTTCTTTTTTCCTCCAAGAGAGGAGTGTTTGACAAATCTCTCCATCAAAGATGTAAGATTTGGGCATCTAATGTTTGTATGCCAGGAGAGGGGGAAAGGTGGCAGAAGAGCAGGAAAAAAAAAATGAATATGCAAAAGCCTCAAGATAAAAATATGCAAAGCAGTTTTTATCTGTGGAACAAAGATTTGTAGAAGAAATGTTAAAACTGCCACGAATGAAGTATGAATAGAAACGTACATGTATGAAACAGCAGAAGAAATAACTGAGCAAGCCTTGAAAGAGCAGCATGTATGGATAACAAGGGATGTGACTGACAGCAATAAAGTGGGAAGATGCTGAGAAATGTGTTGTTTCCACCCAGCCCATGAAGCCTAAGCTCCAAATGGCCGTGGTACAGTCGCCTTCTCAGCAGCAGACCTGTGCTTTGGCAACAAGAGGGAGAGTGTGTGGTGTGTGCCATTCCTCTTCACATTATTATGTACCAGCCAAGGCACCGAAACAGGAAAAGACTAGAGGCAGCCTTACTTAAGATTTAGGATGGGTGAAGCAGGATACTGAGGCAAAACATAGACCTACAGGTCCTACTGAACTCCAAAGAATATAAAAGACATTTCCAAAAGCCACTGCTCCTGTCCTCTGTAGCACCTAGTCCTGGCCAGACAGCTTGGACACACACACACACACACCTTGGTGTCCGTGGGCATGTGTGGGGGGATACAGAGAACTTCAACAAGATGAAATCACCGTGAGCTTCTACAGGGTCTCAAGCTGAAGTGAGAGAACGTTTTTGTACTGAGCATTCATAAATAAATACATCATATACTCATCTACTCATCAAATACTCAGCTACTTCTCAGGACCAGCTGGTGATAAGGGGCACTGAGCAGCATCAAAACACTCCCAACATGATCAGAGGGGTACAATGCACACCCAGTGTGTGGTAATCACATGACCCTGCTTTGTAAAATCCTGAACTATTTCACTGCAGCTTATATTCCTCTATTAGCCTGTAACATATTTAACTAATACATATTGACTACTATAAGGTGAAAAATAGCATTATCAACAAAACTAGCTCAATACTGTTGCATAAAAGTCACACCTGAATCAGCCACCAGAGAGCTGATTCTCCCAGAACAGAACCAGGAATCACTATTTCTCCTGACCCTTAGCCTTGGAATAAAATGGATAATGAAACCTCTTCTTCCCCTTACCGGAAAAAGCTACTTAACTATCTGAAAAGCACAGCACTCTGGGACTTTCAGTCAGGCCTCTTGAGAGTTTTCCAGTGGATGAACTTCCAGAACCTGGTCTGAGGGAGAGTGTCTCTCTCACTGACAGTGAGAGCCTCAGCCAAGGCTGGGATCTCCAGCTACCCCACTGACATGAAGTTCTTCCCTGTCTCCAACCCAACAGTTCAAACTTCCACAACAGCAGAATCCCCAGACTCCATGGGCGCTGTTGACTGGCAGCAAGGAGAGGCAGGGAGGCTCCAGCTCCTCCTGGCCACCTCTCCAAGCTCTAGAGCTGCCTGTGCTGTGTGCTCTCCCTGCAGTCCCAGCAGCCAAGCAGACAACTCTACGTAGTTGTGCCAGGCTTACAGTGATTTCACCAGTCATTGCCAGCTCCCAAAACCAACAAATTACACTGCCACAGGGTGAAGCATCTCACTCATTACTTGAAGTTATCAGCAACTGGAGATGAAAGTGTGCTATCCATGCACCACATGCCTTCCATCAGTCACTAGCAGATGGACAGCTTTTGTTTCAGCAATACTTATTTACGAAGTTCTTCCTGAGGGATTATTCCCACCTTCGCGTGAACAGAGCCCAGAAAGAAAAGCCAACTCTACTCTTTCTAATTTCTCAACATTCAAATCCCAAAAAGAATTCATGGTAAGAGAGACATTTCCCTAAAGACAACTTGCCTGTAAGACTTCCCATCGCTGCTAAGCAACCTTTCTGTGTGCCTGTCCCTGAGGATATGTAGAAGCCACTCCTTACAGCCTGAACCTCTACTCAGAGAAAGCAGAGTCAAACAGCAACGTGTTAGCTGTGCATGCAGAGGGGTGGCTGCCAGGCTGCCTGGCTTGCACCACTCCTTCAGCACATGGCAGCAGTCCTGCAGAAGGCAAGTCTGGATAATAACCAAGTCCAGTGTTGCTCCCATGAAGGCTGCAACCTTCTCCACACAGCATCAAGAACTCTGGGCCAATCACTGTATGGGGCTGAAGAACTGAACAGCTAATGGTAGAGAAGGAGATGCCTCCCTCTGAAAGTTCCTTTAATGCCAGTTAAGATATGACAAGCACCATCCCATTCCCACTGTGATACAGGACTGGCTACCCAAAAGCCAAGCTGATTCCAACACAAAAATACTCAGATCCCAAGACCCATACAAGCCCCACAAAGATGACCCCAGTATCTCTTACTATTACCAGAGGAGGCCTCTCTGTGTCTATCTTTATATATTTTGCTGCTGTAAAACTTTCTCTGTATAGCAGATGTCTTACTTTAGAAGAACTTTCAATATGATTTCTGACATCCTCATAACTAATTTGGGGAGATGTAAACTAGGCAGACTGCAAGGTGGACAGAATCTTGGCTGTATTTTCAGGCTCAGAGGTTGGCAATGCACAGTTGGAAGCAAATCAGTCACAAGTGAAATTCCCCAGAGGCTGATATTCAAGCCCAAACTGTTTAACACTGTCATATTTGACTCCTATAATCAATAATCTCAACAGCAGAATGGAAATAATGGGGTCACCACTTCCTGCTGGAGGCAATTCCTAGAAAGGGGCAGAGGAGAGTCCAGGGCATAAGAGAGGCTAATTGAAAACTCTGTTGATCATGACACAACACTACTGTGAAGAGATTTGAGATGCAACTCCCCTTTTAGAATTTAATCTTCCATAAAGGCAATCAGCTGGGATTTAATGCTGAAGGTAGGTTGAGCATCCAGTTTCTCCTCTACACATTCAGGCCACACTGAAAATTTTCATAATGACAGAGCTTCTAAACAGAACACTGTCATTTAACATAAAATAAAAATAAAATACACTTAAAATGAGACATCAGGGCTGGAGCACGAGATCTGGCAGGGCTTTATGTCGACTGAGAAAGGACAGAAAAGAGTCTGCATCTGCACACTCCATGTCCACAATCCCAGGAAAAGGAGTGAACTATATAGTGCAGGAACACACTGAACTCTTCAAGTCCAGGTTCTTCCCAGTGCTCAAGTGGGAAGGCATGAAATTTACTTGCTTAGTGATCAGCATTGAAGAGCAGTTTGAGGGACGTGGGAGGAAGCTGTAGAGAACCAGAGGAGAGCTGAAATTGTCAATAGTGTAGAGAATCCATGAGCACTTCATCTCAGCCAAATTTCCTGTAACATCACAGGAAGTGCTGAGAGAGCTGTGGGAGCACTGGCTCTCGGCACAAGCCAGAAGGCATCAGGAGTTTGCTACCTTGGTTATAGACTTCCAGCTGAGTGAAAAAGAGCCTCCTGTGGCAGACTGGGGGGGGCAAAAAGTGTTATCTTCTAGTATGAACAGAGTAAATGACACTACTGATGTGAAACTCAACCCTTATCCCTTTATAAAATGTAAGTTACAATCCTTTAAAAAGACGATTAGACTTTTTGCTAGAGGTCAAGAAAGGTTTAGCTGACTGAAGCAAGTGACACTAATAATATAATCATCTTACATTTACAGCCAGGGAATTGCAGATGTTGCACATCCAGGTATTTCTGTCAGCTTGTGATTAACAGGGGGCACACTTGAAGGAACAAGCTCAGCAAACCTCTAAAAACAACATTTAAAAAGTACTTATTGAATGTTGACATGAAAAGCATGTACTTGATGCTTTCAGCTTTGTTTAGTATTTTCTTATGATGGTTTTGTATTTGGGAATTTTTGTGGGTTTTGTTGCTCTTTTTTTTTCCTTCCCCCCCAAATAATATATTCTAGATTGTACACATAATCCATAAATATTAAAGTTATAGCCAATTTATTACAGATATTATTTCCCTGATACTGAAACAATGTTATATATAAATATTTCTACATTAATATAAACACATGCAAAACAAATCAGAAAATAGAAGTCTTGAGTAAAGAATGACCAAATTGCAAAAAAAAGATAAATTGTGTACTTTGCAACTACTTGTGGTTGCAGTCACCAACTCTGATCCCAGAGGAAAAACAAAAAATCCTTCTTGCTGTCAATATTTTGGTTTTCACAGCAAAATCTGTCAGAACCATCAATTATCTTTTTAATATTATGATTACAGGAAAAGAGTTTTTCAATGCAGTTACACATTATCGAAACTGTGGCACATAGCTTAAAAAGCAAAGGAATAATAACATCACCAAAAAAGTGGGATTTCTAAGTACCATGCACAGAAAATTGTTGGTATGTCAACCAGCTTAAGTAGGGAAGGGCAGAGATAAAGCATTAATGTCATTTTCCCCCGCAACTCCTCCATGTCTCTTGGTAAAAAGCGACAGCAATATATAAATGATCCAATCTGTGACAGGTAGTAGAGACAAAAGTAGTCTGTACTGTTGTTAAGAAAAGGAAATCCACATTGGCCAAGTTTCTTTATTTGATACTTCACATCTTCACTCAATACTATTACTGAATATTTGAAAAATTGTCCTGTACACCATGAATATACAAAATTCATCTGAAGCATTAAATCTGTAAAAATAGGAACAATTCAGTCAGACCAAGTGCAACTGAAGACCTGGCAGACAGTGAAGGGAATTGTTTTCCTGGGCTGAGATGTAGTCAGAAATTAAGACTTAACTAAAAGAACCACAGATTATTAAGGAAACAGAACTATGTAAATTAAGATTTTACTAATTTGTCAGAAGATAGGAGAGGGAAAGGTAATGGATTTTATTTTAAATCAGTAAGCATAATGTGATTTTTAGAGACACCTTGGAGGTCCAATTACATACAACTAGAAAACTCACTGCCTTCAGGCACCCTCATATCAAGTGCAAATCTGCGCAGTTATAGAATATATTTATAAAATATACTATATGCAAACATCTTTACAGAGCTTTAAATCAAGCCAAAAAGTAAATATACTTGATGGGACAACAGAAAAAAAAAAATCAAAAATCTAAAATGTGGGCAGTGTGATTGTGGCCCTTCAAAGCCAGAGGAAACCACTCAGTTTATCTGCAACAAAAAGAAGATGGGATTTGCACCTTAAAAGTTGACTGTTTGCAAAAATGAAGAAAATATCCTCTGTGTTTCTGAAAATTAACATAAAATTAGCTTTCGTTACTTTTACATATTATTGTTATCTTAAAATAATTTCTAAAGCACAATGTCAATCCTTGAATACCAATAACCAATCACGTAATTGAAAGTGAAAGGGTTCCCCAGCTAAATTCAAATTAAAAACTACATAATTCTAAGGAGTGCAATGCTCTGGAAAAAGCTTTAAATTAAATTATTTTACTCGTAAAGCTAGTGTTAGTTTTTTTTAGTCAAAAAACAACTGAGAGCAAGAAAGCTGCAAGAGTACAAATGACAAAATCCTTTTAGATACACCAAGTGAAAGAGTGAATTATCCACTGATGCAGACAGAAACATCCATTTGCTACATTATTTGCTTCCTTACTTCATTCCATTGCATGTACACACAGCGTAAGTATTAAAATGCAGAATAATAAATAAACCGGCTCAGATTACTAGCAAGGGGCAAAAACACAATCCGGAATTGTGCTCTATCTAGTTTCTGTTTCAGCAGTCTTTTTCTCTTCAGTTCATATGAAAAATCATAGTCAGACTTCCAAAAAGAGTCGTTCTTTTTTTTATCAGAAACTTAAGTTCATTTGCCCAGGTTTATAACCCGAGACATTTCTGTGAAGGAAGCACAGTGCAAATTATAGGACTAATAAAACTTGCTTACATAGAAAGAAGTTTACTTGATTAATGTTAACTGGTATCTTTATGAAATACATTGTAAAACAAAGATTAAATAACAGGACTGAGTTTGTTGGGGGCTTTTTCCTTAGACTTTTTTTCCTCATCCCTCCTTTGAAAAGCTTACTGAATTACAAAAATCTTTAATAAAGTTCCAGTCTTCAGCAGATAATCATTATAAATGCTGCCAATCAATGCCAACTAGAGTTTGATTTGCTTCTTGTGCATGTCCAATTTCCTCTGTAATACTGTGCTGCTGCCAGAGTTTTTGAATCTTTTTAAATCGCTCTTTGCACAGATGTAAGGGATTCCCACGTCTGAAAAGGAGATAACACTTATCAGGAATGATAAAACACTGCAACTTAGCACAAACACTCAGGTGTGACATATTAAGTATTAGATAACCCCATAAAATACTACAATATTCAGATAACCCTTTAACATTATTCTGTTATCAGAGCAAATCAACAGGTATTTGGATGAGTGAACTGCAGTGCTACCTTGTCTGGCGCCCTCCCTTACAGCTCAACCATTCCCTCTGGCCTCTGGGAACCTCACATCCAGCCCACAGAACTCCAAACAGTTTTCAGTAACCATTCCAGGCTGAACCAGTTCATACTCTCTGGTTTTGGCCAGTTTCAGAAGTAACAAGCATTAACAATATCAAGTCCCTAAATTATCCTCGCATAGGAAGCAGAGATAGGAGTTAAGTCAAAGAACTACTACATTAAATAAAATAATCTCATAGTATTTTCATTTGGTATTAAATTAACACAGGTTACAAAAACAAATGCACTAGATACAAATGGAATTTTCAGCCTTAGTTTCTAGTTAACTTCACATATGATAGAAAGATTTAAGTTTTTACACTTCAAGACAACTCTTTTTAACCTGGGGAGGATCTTCCATTAAATATTTTTTACCTAAACCCACATATTAACATTAAAACAGCTGAAGATACTAGATGCAGCAGCAGTGTCAAGATATAATGTTACCTATATAATTGAAATAAAAAAATAACACAAAACATTATTTTCCCAAACCAGATAGTTCTATAATTCCTGTCTTTACATGACGTAATTTTAAAAATATTTACCTGAGTCCCTGGTCTGTCTCTCCATAGTCATCAAGATAAGGAGGAGGATAAAAGCAGCCCTTTGTTTTCCCAGCTAAAAATAGCACCTGACATTCTCGTACTCTAGAGAGAAACAGAAAGAAGATCTTTAGATATTGATTTTTAGGTGAATAGTTTCTCATACTTTCATAGACACTGCTTTTCCAGTTCTAACCTACTTTCATTCTGTATAATCTGCATGTACAGATTTTTAAAGGCACATTTTTTTAAAACTACATCTCTTATTCTCTTCCTGTTATAACTCCTCAGTAGCAGTTAAAAGCAACATCATTCCATGTCATATTATTTGCAGTCTGTGTAAAATACTCAACAGAACCAGAAAAACATAAAACAATTTTGCCTCTCACTAATCTTTGCCAATGTGAAAACAGACATTATCTAAGCTTTTCCTGTATGCTGGAAGACAACTAAAATGAGTTTTCATGTTTTCAACAGCAGCAGCAGCAGCAATAAAATCAAAGTATTTACCTTTGTTATTTTATAATACTTGAGTGGAAATAAACGTACAGACAAAACAAATACACTTGAAAATGAAATGTGAACTTTCTTTGAAATTTCATCTTCAAAGAAGCAACCTCTGAACCTTACACCAAAGCACAGGAAGATGAATACACTTCAGCTTTTAGGCAACCCTGCTGTTAATAAAAGACTGTCTTTACAAACCACCCCTGCAATCACACATACAGAACTACTAATTTAATGACTACACACACACCATCTAACCCAGCAATGAGAGTAGATGTGCTCAGCTCCTTACCTAAGGAATATGCCCACTCCAGAACCACAAGTGTATGTATGTGCAGTACAGGCTCCAACATCTTCCCCTTCTAGTTCAGTCTGACAGCAGTAACTCTGAGAACACAGCATGGTCCCACACACAAGGCACAATGTTGGGGCTCTGCTTTTGTCACCACCTGATTTCGGACACCTTTTGTTGGGGAAAGAAAAAGAAAAAGAAACCCACGTATGTTTTAACTTTATAGTAAAAAGATTCAGAAGTACTTTCGAACATTTATCCAGGTAACAGCTGAAATTGTATTTCACTACTATTTCACTGAAATACAGAGCAGATTGGCTGATAAATGCTATGTGCCTTTAGCTTTAAGATTCTCCCCACAACTTTCTGAGACTTTCAGGTTAAAGGTTTCCCAGCTGATGAAAAGGAGCAGCAGACTTTGGGGTGCTCTCTATAATTGCATACAACTTACGAGAAATTGGATGCTTGGTTAATGAGGCAGCTGTAGTCGTCCGGAAGGTCTATTAATTTGTTGGATTCTCTTGCATAGCTAGAATAAAGCAACCAAATCAGCACTCATATTTCAATGAATAATACACAAGCGAACTCAAACTCATTCATGTTTTCCTGACTCATCTAAACAGCATCTGTGAATAATTAATTTTTTTTAAGTTTCCCTCTTCTCTGCCATTCACCGAGTAAAATGGTAGCCCATAAAAAGATGAACACACAACATCTCTCAAATAAACCACCTCCCCTTTTCTTAGTCTTATTTTTTATGAATTTGAGAAAATGCAGAGATGGAAAGCCAGAAAAATACATGTCATCTGTATGCTTTTAGAAAGCCTAATTATGAGGTCATTACAGATTTAAATAAATGCTTTTTCTCTCCTGTATCAGTTTGCCTTGTATTTTTTTTTTGTGACTAACACTGAATGGAAAATAGTCTGACTTTCAAGTTCAGACTTGTCTCCTGAAGAAATTAAATATGTATGCAATGAAAAGGACCTATTTAATATCAAATACTTATATGTTTTAAATATATTTAAAAGTAACTGATACTAAATTCTAAATATCTTCAAGTCCAGGAATAATACAACTTAGACTATGAAATGCAACTAGAAGTTTGTAACAGAAGCAATGTACAAGAACATGCTGAGAAGAATAAAAAAATCATCGCTGTCAAGACACAAGCTTGGGAAGAGCAGATAAGAATTAGCAAAAGGAACACACGGAAAAGATCCCAACAATCACATGTGGCAGGAAATCAATTACACAACCAGAATACTCTTACTGTGTAGGAAATTCTGTTAATAGTCTAGTGGTTCACAGATGAAGTGATTACTTTTTATTTTTGTCACAGCCTTATTGTAAGCATGATGTTAAAGGATTGACTTTATGTATTTAGCGCATCAGATTAAAAAGCAGGGATATGTTTTTAATGACAGCACTGTGAACTTCACATTCATTTCTAATTATTAGGATAATAGTTAACCACTATTTTTATCCAGCCTTAAGAAAGAACAACACCCTAAATGCTTTTCTACACCCACTAAGTATTAAATGCATTCTGAATTCGAAGTAATTGTGCAGCAAGAACAAATGTATGAAAAGCTGATTTTCTTTTCAGCAACTGACTTGGTGTTGGCTTTACTGAAGGAATTGGATTCTTTAAAAAGACAGTTTAGTAAGTTCTTCAATGCCTGGTATTTTTAAACAAAGGTTATATACATCTTTTAGCAACAACATTATTTTATGCATGAGAAAGTAAAAAGTAATGGGAAACATGAGATGAAATTTTATGGTGTCTAATTCCTGCATAGCAGTCTAAATAAAACCCCAATATTAAACTTTGCCTTTAAAATCTACTAATTTAAGCATTTATCCCTTTCTTACAAAATTTTTTAAAAGTCACTTCTTCCCTAATATCTTTATTATTCAATAAAGCAGAACAGATACAATGTTATTATAAACACCCATTAAAAAAAATTACTGGAGAAAGCTGCAACATTAAAGTTTTTCTCCCTGTCTCTGCCTAAAATCTCTCTATGTTTACCTGATAGCATGTCTCTTGCCTTCCAGGTATCTTTTTACTTCATTGTTACTGCACCAACTACAAGAAAAAAAAATTGGCTTTTAACTTCAATAGATGATAGAAAAACAAATAAGCAAAAAATCCACAGTATCTCTATTAAAAAACCACTACTACCAAAATGATTTCTTTGAAAACACTTATTTCACAAACACTTTTCAAAATCTTCAATTCACTTCCATATGCATTCCTGGGAGAATACTTACACTACTATCTTGTGCAGGATTCTTTATTATATTTAAACCAAGCACAAAAACACAACTTACCCTTCTATTAATGTGTTCAGAATCTCACTGTTTTCTTGAAAAAGGCAAGTGAGGTTGTTTGGCAAGGAAAGATAGCTACATAAGTGTTCAAATTGGTTTGCTCCGTTTACTGAAAAACAAAAGAAGGTATAATTCTCAAAACTTCATTTTTAAAATGCTTATTATGACCACCTTCAGATTTACATTCTATCCCTACATATGCCATATGTGGAGGACATGTAAAGTACATTACTAACATGGATTATTTGGGATGTAACAGAACACAGTGAACTTACAGAGATATCATAGAATGGTTTAGGTCGTAGGGGTCCTCAAAACCAGTCTACTTCCAACCCCCCTGCCACGGGCAGGGACACCTTCTACTAGACCAGGCTGCTCAAAGCACCATCCTACCTGGCCTTAATATCAGTCATTAGTAGATGCTGATGGAATGAAATCAATCAAGCAAAAGCAGGTCTCATTTGAAAACAGCAATCCATAAGAGCTTTGAAATAATCAAAATTTCCCTTATTAACAGAAGGGCATCCATTTCTGTTTTAAGTAATCTAGAATGACATTTACCTCTATATTAAAAATACATTTTTAAAACAAACAAATTAATTAATTTGCCTTTTTCATTATGCTGATATGATTCTGCACCAGTAACAAGCCCACATCCATTCAATCAGCTTCTTCAGACAAGAGAGTTTAAATATAATTTAGTTTTGACCATTAATGTTTATGTCTTGAAAAGCTTAATACAAAGCAAACAATACCTTGAATTTCTGAGGGTGCTGGGACTCCATTTAAGTAATGAAAAAACAAAGCAGAACATCTCAGGAAAGGCATGATTCCAGCTTTTAGATTCCTCCACAGGTGCCAGCCTGAGGAAATTTCTTTCAAGGCACTTAAGAGAATGAAATAAAAAAAGTTCACTTTTATTTAATCATTTCAGTTTGAAAGCTGTATTTACTAACTCTTCAGTCACATTGCATACTACATTACTGATTTCAGCTGAAACAATCACTATGCAAAGTGTTTATTTCAAAGCAAACTTCAAGAAAAACAACAAACTAGAGATTCATAAAAATGAAAGCAACTGGCACAGTAATTTAAGAAGAATTTTGCATAAACATTTCAGATCCCAGAATGGTTTGGGTTGGAAGGGACCATAAAATGACCATCTTATTCCAACCCCCCAGCTTGGCATTGAACATTTCCAGGGATGGGGTATCAATGGCTTCTCTGAGCAACCTGTTCAAGTGCCTCACCATCCTCATAGAAAACAACTTCTTCCTAACACTTAATTTCACCTAAAACCTACTTTCTTTCTGTTCAAAACCATTCCCATCTTAACAAGTTTTCTGTACTCAAACACTGCTAATTCCAGATTCTGCAAACTGACTGAAAAAAATTATTTCTGAGCATTATTTTCATGAGCAGGTATCTTCCTGATAACAGATGATTTTTTAGGAATAGTTACTGAAGTGAACCTAGAAGTGCTGGATAAGAAACAAGATGTAAGAGTTCCCAAGTTAAAAGTGTCATCTTTGACAGTATTAGCATATAGAACTCAGTCAGTAGTCAACGTTCAGTTCAGGAGGGAGAAAAATATAATACAATTTTATCAAAAGATCATGTTTTTACCTTCCCGTACACTGGCAAAGAAATTTATACAGTGTAAGCACAGCGACTTCCTCTTCACTGTTAGTGTTTTCTTGGTCCATGCCATTCTCTTCTGAAAAAGAAATAAATAATTAACAAGTTGCTTCATATATACATGTTTATACAATAAGAATGTATTTTTTCAAGTTCTGATAAAAAATGCCCAAAGTAAGGGAAGTATTCCACTGGGATAGAATACGATGTACTGGAAAGAAGTTTTCTGCTGTACATCATATGTGGTAAGTTTGTGCTGCTGATGACTCCAGAGAGGTGCTGCTTTATCTGTTCAGCTGGTTGGGTTTCTTGACGTACTTCCTTGGAGTTCTTCACTTTTGGCAAACTACTCCTTCTCCAGCTCCTCTTGCCAGCAGCTACATTGATTCCTTACTTTGCTAACTGAAACTCCTTCACGTGCAATGCCTAAGCCAAGCCTGCAATAAACACTTCCAGGCACTGCTACAATAGCTGGAAAGCCAGGATTCATGACCAGCTATGCCGCAAGAAACTCCCAGTGCAGAGCAATAAAAACAACATGAACTTTGATGAGTACAATTTATCAATACTCTCTGCGGGCTCAAAGACAGCACCAACAATTCTATTTTTTAACTGTAAACTGCACACATTTACTTAGTTTTTTCCTAAGACTGGAGGGATCTTTTCAGTAAAAGTTGAGACAAAGTGGCATTACCTGTTGATGAGGTAAGTAAAATTTGTATTATGTGTGCCATAGTGACAAGATGAAACAGGTGAAGATCTCCAGTGCCAAGACTAACCCCTGAAAAATCCTGACAATGTATGGCAGGGAAAGAGAGCACCAAGCTTACCTGTGAAAGAAAACAAGAAAGTTGGTACATTCCTTTTCCTTTTGAATCTTCCCCTTTTCTCTGCTTACACTGCACTACACCCCTTGAAAGTAGCATACCACATACAGCTAATTTTGAAGCTAATTACACAGACATCATTTAAAAGAATAACAATTATCTATCAGGAGAGTTTTGGGTCTGTTTTTATGGATTTTTTGTTTTGGTGGGGGGGGTTGGTTTTCATGTATTTTGGGGTTTTTAATAGCTAAAAGGTGTGCATTCTGTCTCATCTTATCCCTTTTTTATTTATAGAAAAGAGCACTTTTATTTAATACTTTTATTAAGACTACATTTATTAAATTTTAAAAGTCTTCAAAATGTATTAAGGAGTGAAAAAACAGTAAAAACCTGAACATTTTGAAAGGTGCCTAACCCAGAGTAAAGAGAACATTTTCAATTGTTTCTACATAGTGCCTACTGGATCAAAACATTATTAATATATATTAAGAAATACTTACCAATAAATGAAACATGTCAATATCAAGTATGCAAGGAAGATTCCCATTTTTTTCATTAGGCACCAGTGCTAAGTATTTTGGAGAGAAATAAAACCCCATTAACTGAACATTTATACATTAAAAGATTTTGACTTCAGTTAGAAAAAGAGAGACACCTCCTTCATTTACATGCTTAAAGAACTTAAAATACAAATGTATCTATTTTGGCCAGAGTCAATTCAAGAACTGTCCAACATTATTGGAAAAGAGTCTTGCATACTTTATTGTATTAAAACAAAACAAACCCAAGTAGCCATTTATTCCTGGGTTTCCAGTGGGAGACAAAATAAGACAGTATCTCAAGCTCTGACATAGAAATAAGCTCAAACAATAGTGACTAAACAGGAACACTGATGGTGGTCTGTTGGACAGCTACTCAAATGAAACTTTTGCAATTTGCTTAACTTCACAAAACTGCCTAAACTTGCCTTACATAAATCATTTGTGTTACTGCAAATGCCTCAAAAATACCTAAAATGCCTCAAAAATGCATTGCTATAGTGTCTTAAATTAATTACTTCATTTCTATTTAAGGTAGAGGTAGGTGTTGGTCTCTCCCTCTCTGCAGTATTTACAGCAACCACTAAGTATTAACCAAAGCACTCCAGTTGACAACAGAAATTCACACACTTAATGAATTCCAAGCATCTTCATCTAAAAGCCAACACAAATTAAGTGTTTTGAAAAATGTTACAAGATATTTTAAGTAACAATCAAGGAACAGTTGCATACTTCTTTCCTCCAAGCAGTAAAATCTGATTTGTAATAAAGCTACAGCTCTGGGTATATTTTACAATGGAGCTATAAGCATTAAGCTGCCAAGTTTACTACACTACTACATTAAAAAATAGTCTCATCATGACAACTTAAAAATACTTCAGTTGAAGACTGCTGCCTTGTTGGCCAAAAAACTTGAGAGCTGAAGACATGTGACATTTTGAAGCTATTTCTATTAGCAAATATTTCACCACGACTCAGATTGCAAATGCTTTTCCTTTTGTCAGCATATAGCCACAGAACTCAATCCAAAAGTGTGAAAAATGTCTCCATCAAAAACATGACCAGAGCAAGGGACTTCCAAAACCAAACTTATTTCCAGTAAGTCAGCTTTATGTATCATTTATAGAATACACACAGATGAAAGGCTCATAATTTTTATTATTCCTAGCCTGGAAAAATAAAATAGCAGAAACTTTTCCTTCATAGAAATAAAAGCAGTACAGTTGCCTCTGTCAGTTGGAAGGAAGGAAAGGTTTGAAGAAATATTGATTCAAGTTTTCAAGAAAACCCAAAACACTCAGAACACCACATATTGCAAAGTTCCAGTCAAACAGCCAGCAGCATTTTCTCTTCTGCTTCACACAGAAAACAGCTCAGCCATTACTGCTACAAAATGATGCCAATTAAGTTTTTCCCCATAAAGCTGCCAACTGTTTGCTGAAGTAGCTGGTATTCATCCACTAGTAATTTCAGTATATCAATGCATTTTAAAAGTTTCTCTGCTCTACTGACTCAAGATATTAAAGTTATCCCATTTTATAATACCCTTTCAGAACAGTCCTCTCATGGGCAATTACTTCATTAGGCTGAACTTCAGACTTTTCATCTGTATCTACTAATGCTTCAAGCTTGGAACATTTTGGCTGTTCTCATTAAAATTCTCAATTAACACATGACATTACATAGTAAGTCCTGTCTTATCACAGATCCTACTTTTCAAAGAGCAAAAAATTTGCAGATATATTACAAACCTCTGCAAATATCATTTCCACACTACATTAATCTTTATTTCTTCATCTTTAAAGCTCCAGTGCATAATTTTTGTGAAGGACCACATTTTCTTCTCCTTTGCTCTAGGTACCTTTCTTTAAGGAAAAATCAACAGGACTCCTTCACAGCAAAATATCTATGCTTCTCTTGGAGCTGCAGACCAAAAGAAATGTCTTTTGTCTTGACATAACACATATAGGTGAAAATAGCAGCTCTTGGTTTATTACTTAAAACCACTACATAAAATAATTTTCTTCTAATCAATATTAACAGTCATTCTAAAAGCATTTATCTGTATCTTCACAAAAAAACAGCATAAGGTGGCAAACTTACATGCTAATAGAGTACAAAAGTGACCCTGTACTGCTGAAAGAGATGAAACTGTCCAGTGAGCTGCTGCAAATCTTGTTAGTGATGTAAGGCAGTCATCCTTTAAAAACAAAGAGAAAGAGACACTGCCACAGTTAATGAAGTTCCTCAACATGGAAAGAACTTCTGACTAAACAGCATCTTTTTTAGGCCTCTCAACTACAGTTTATGGGGGCAGTGTGGATGTGTAAGTATATGACAGATATTTATGTTTATGCAAATATGCAAGTTCCTTTTGGCATTCTTATTTTGACTGTTACCATGAGAAAATGCAGCCTTAATAAATTATGTGTTTATAGGGGAAAAACGTAAGTTTTGCTAGACGTGATTTTGAAATTGTTTAATAATCAGATACAGATCAACTAAACAATAGGATCCAACAAATAAAACTATCCAATAACCATAACTTAAAATGTATATATTCCTCGCTAATGAAGCACAAGTCCCTCTTTTTTCCACCAATTCAGAGATGAATTGCTACTTTTTCCTTACCTGTCGACAAGGTAAATGACCAAATAATGGCTTATCTTCATCAGCTAGAATTCGTTCTGGAAAAAAAAAATTCAGTGTTGTGAGTTTGACCAAATTCTGAAAATCCCCTCTAAAGGAGCCTAATGAACAGATCAGTACCTATAGCCTGTATCGTGTAAGCACAGCTGCCCCAGCACATTACAGGTACACGTGGGTCTTCCTCATTTGGATGAACCTTCAAGCCCACTTTGTATGTAGCCGTACCAAAGGTTGTCAGCATCTCTTTTATGCTCTCAGAATAAGGATTCCTGAAACAAAGAAAACAATATTACTAATTAAGTCTTTTCTCCACTAGCAGCAGAGTACCTCTAATGACAAGCATTCACTCCCCAGATGAACTACTGGAGTTTTAAAATTTAGGTGACAACTCCAATATCCTTCTTTGGATCTGGTATTGTGTAACCTCATTTTTTGGTGACAGATCCCCAATTATTTGTTTGGAACCAATCTTGTTTTTAGTGTTAAGATCATCTAGTCTTCAAAGACAATAAAGTTAAGGCTAAATTACAAGAAATGTGTGTGACTGATAGCTAAATCTGTCATCAGCTGGGATAGGAGTCTTGCATTTTGTGTGCAGCTGGCAGACCAATGTCTGTACCACCGAACAAGTTTTGTTACTTTCTCTTGAAGTGAAGAGAGTGTAGAACCAAATACAAATACTACCTTTACAGCTGAAATTACATATTAACATACTCTCAATTTCATAGTCTTCCTTCATGTTTTACATGTGCTGGCTATAATGATGAATCCTTCATCCAGCTACAAGTAGTACAAAACTTAATCTTCATGCAATTTATATAATTACAGCATGTTTCTGCACAACAACTTAGCACATTCACCTCTGAAATTCTACTGCATCACTTAGGACTTACAGGTTGGACTTCAATGTCATCACCATAATAATATTAACTTTTCTAATTAAAGCAAAATTCATACATTCACCTTAATTATTGAGACCGTCTAGCATAGAAAGTATATTCTATTTTCATGTTATGATTTCATGATGAATTTTTAATGATTTATTAATATGTAAATACGTACTTCAGTTTAAAATCTGGTCTAAATCCTTCTGGTAACTGCAGCTGATCCATTTTTTCTGAATGACCAGAGTGGCCTGTACAAACAAAAAGTAATAAATCACTGATTATTCACCTATATGCAATTTTTATATTATAGAAAGGTGCAGAGGCACATCACCAGAAACTGAAATTCCAAGCTGTTCTTGCCACTTATGCCATCATCTCTCTACCCCGTTGTAGCAGAACCAAGGTGTTTGGTCTTTTCCATGAATATTGTAGCATTTTCACATACAAATATACAGATTTCTTCAGACTTACTTGCACAGTCTTCATTTCGAAGTAAATGCAGGGCTTTTACTTGCTGGGATACTGTTTTGATCCACTGAGTTAGGTTTGGTTGGCCTGAAAAGTCTAACCTGCCAAAAGAAAACCCAAGCAACTGTTAAAACAATCTGCAGACAGAATTAGTATTTCATAGGCATTCCAACATCATTCATCAGTTTCTCAATGGGCTCTTTATCTGCTCCCCATGCATTTTTCTACATTTAGTTCTTTTTCTGCAGGTCCTATGCTTTCCTGTCCTTTCATACTCTAAATTCCATAATATACAATAATGAAGTAAAATCCATAAACCAAAAGAAGCAGACGGGCAATCCACTCAAGTCTACATTTAGGAAGATTTTCTGGGGTGAAAGCTGGTTTGGGATCTTGTTTTTTTACATTTCTTGAGGACATTTATAAACCAAACTGACCTGTTAAACAAAACTCTTGGTGGAGGAAGCAGAGGAATAACAGTGTTGCTCAAGCATTCACAAAGTGGGCAAAGGAATTCACCATTTTCTACATCATAACTTGTGTGTACTCGTAATCTTTGTTGTCTTCGTTGCTCTTTTGCTTGGACTGCATCAAAATACCTTTAAAAAAGAGCAAGACATTAGTGGAAAATTATTAACACTGAGCATAGAAATTCAAGGATTCTCAGGAAGACACAGTTTTGCCTTTCACCAAACAAAGGTAAGAGACTTATCTAAAGGAAAAAGCTCTACCCTGTGACTGGTAAAGTATTAGTGCTTTTGGCTGCCAAAATCTACCCTAAAGTGCTGAAGTTCATTGGACTGTTAAAATAATGGTTAAGTCTGAACATCACATTTAGGAAAAAAGGGGAAAAGGTGAAAAGTTGAAGCACTAAAAAAACCCAACCAAACCAATCGAACAAACAAAAAAACCCAAACAAAACACCACAAGCAAACAAAATCCCCCAAACAAACAAAAACTACAAAGAAAAAAGAAACAAACAAACAAAACCAACAAGAAAAGCCCCAAACCAAACCAAAAAACCCAACTCATTTTTACATCATTTTTTTAGGAAGATGCCATGAGCATTATCATTGCACATTTTCTGTTACTGGCCGCAACCAAAACAGCAGCAGCTGGAGAAACTGCTGGCTGAAAACCCTCTAAGAAAAAGGAACTGAATTCACTGCTTTGCTAAATGTAACTGCTGTTCCAGAAGCCTCTGATGTAGTTTAAAGCACCCCCAATGATGACCCCAAAATGATCGGAATACAGGCACCTAAGGGCATTTCCAGGAGATAATGGTAACCACAAAGGACTGTACACGAGCTACACAAGAAGATTAAGAACCTATCTTCAGTGAGCAGTGACATCAAAGACCACAAATGAAACCTGTGCGTGGCAATAGTCAGAGAATCTCTGGGAGCTCCTAATACTCTTCACACACAAGGCAGAATCTGAAATTAGGCACTTCAGAAGCCATTCCAAGGAGCAAAGCAAGGGCCTAATCAAAGTCAGAGGCATGAATGGTTTGAATTTGTTACGTGGCATTGGCACCACACAGCACTAAGCATGTTTATATGTCTCCAAAAATCAAAGAATAAAAATAACTGCAAAGACTTTATTAAAATACTAAGAAACAAAGTATAAAATTGAGTTTATGTTGAAGATGAACTTGAACTAGGTCACAGATGTTCTTACTTCAAATTAATCATGCTGGAGAAATTAAAAGTGCAAGGGATGCACTGTCATTTAAAACCTCAGTAGAGAGCAGAAGAAGCAGCAAAACCATGTCTACCGGGAAACTGCAAAAAGACCCCCAAAAACCAGAGCTTCAGATATATGTGCACCACAGGGAATTATGCATCTGGATAAACAAGTAAAGGGAATGAAAGCTGCCATGTACGGCTTTGGACTCTTCTTTACCAAAATAACAATAAATGAAAATTATTCTGAATATGTTTACAGCATTTGATTTCTCTTCCTTTTTTTTTCCAACAGAAGGCTGTTTTAATCACTTCCTGAAATTCCTTTACAAGTTTACTACATGGCAGGAATTTTGCCATTAAAATGAGTGCTATTAGGCAAACTGATAACATAACATAACATGTTATTTGAACTAAAAACTTAATTACAGACTTTTACCTTTGCCAGCAATGAGCGTGCATAATATGTCCACAGCTACCCGTGTGTGTTCCACATGACAGATCTGGGTGCATGAATAAGGGGTCATACTTTTCTGTATTTCAAAGAAAAAAAAGCAACTTTGAAATCAACATTTATTGAAAGACTTGACTGCAGATTGATGTTACTACATTTGCATTATTATTTATCACAGAAGTGTAACTCATTCGATGAAGCATAAAACACATTACTAATCCACAACAACCTAAACTGTTTAAATCATTTAAAAGTATCACCTTACTTTGGTCTGAGGTTATGTACTGTACTTAAGGCTTCAAACCAAGTTTTCAGAGGTGTTGGGCCCTGGTAAAAGTCCCCAAGATCAACCTGCAGTTTTGGTGGTGCAACACCACCAAACAATGTGTCCAAGGACATTAATCTTCAGAGTGAGAGTGCAAAACAATTCAGTGCAAAGATTTCTATGTGTTTACATGTACAGAATCCAGAGAAACCTCTGTAACAATGCCTTTGCTCGCTGTGATTTGTTTCACAAAGTACCTAAATCCAAGATTTTTTTATTCTCTAAGAGGCATTTCAGATGATATAACTGAGAGGAAGAAAATGTACATCTTGTGCTTTTACAGCACTGCATCAACACCTCCTCTCTCTGATGTTACAGGCATGGTTTAAGAACAAACACTTCTGATTTTAAGGGCTTTTTCAACAGTTATAAATAATTTGTCACAAATGAATGGCAGAACACTGAGCTCATGCCTCACAGTGATTTACATTATTCAGCACACATATTTCTATCTCAATAAAAATACAGGAGTTTTGCCACTGATTACAATGAAGCCATTCATGAACAGTTAACATAAGGCGGCTGTGTCACTGTCTCAGAAGAACAAACGCTGTTGTCACAGTGACCCCAACATTCTTTAATATTTAAGACAACTATGAACAGTACTTACCAGGGTCTGGAGTAATTTTGTTTCTGTTTTTAGACAACACAGTTGATCGCTGAATAAATGCTGCCAAGACCATAGCCCTGCTGTCCACTTTAACTTCTTGCTCCTCCTGGCACAATATACACATAACAACCTGTCTGGGTTCAGCTACTCTAGTTTGCTCTGGACCCAAGGCTGTGAGTTTTGCATCCGAAACTACAGGGCTAGAATATTCAAAGAATATTAGTGAGCAAATTATTTGAAAAACATTATAATTCAGATTACGATTTAAGTGTGCTTAATGAGTTTCCTAAATTTATGATAAATACTCTCTGACAAAAAATAGCTTTGGCATTTACATAACAATTCCTATGTGCTCAGAAGTAGCATGTATTTTCCAGAAAAAAATCATACTCTCCCAGTATATGTCTGATATGAATTTTGAGAACACCCTCCACTTCCCCACAAAATCATGAACATTCTCTAATTCATATTTACAACTATCAAGCAGATTTTCTTCCAGATATTCAACAGACATATAATCAGATACTTCCAATTTACTATGTTTAATAGCATAGTCTCTTCAGCATTATTAATAATTTACTGGGTGATTTTGTACTAAAAATTATTTGCCTGCTTAAGTTTATATTTATCCCACAATTTTGACAGAGAGGGGGAGGGAAGCATTCCATTTACTGCTGGTTTTTTGTCCCAGAAACTAATGAATAGTTTTCCATCAAGACCAAAAAAAAAAAAGAACTTTCTAAAGTGACAGCTTCAGAAGTAGGACAATCTGATGTCAACATTAATGGGAAAAAATTTAAACAAGATGCCTTCACCTATTTTCATGGACTCCGGAGGTTGAAGTATCCAGCTCCTCCAGAGTTTGCTGAAAGAGTTCTTTGTTTTCATTAATGAAGTGTCGCTGCATCTCAGACATCTGGGCCATGATCTTTTCCCTGCGCAGTCTGGCAATCTCAGCTTTTCTCTTCCTTTCAGCTTTGTCTTTATCACGTGAACTCTGAAATTGTATCGTTCACTCAGTCATTTTTAAAGTCTTCTTACAATAGATTATTTATTTTACCTACTGATATGTGTAACTTGTACTAACATCCAAGCAATGAAAATCTCATAAAAGACAAGAGAAAAGTCTACCACAGAGTTATTTTGTGCCCTCTTTTCTTTAGCTCATGTTCAATGCCACAGAGAACTGCAGATCCAGAAGGGGAGCCTTTAACTGTATTTTGTATTTTTGTATTTCTCTCCCCTTTAAGCACTCATAGGATAAAATAAGAGAGTGACATGTCTTGTCTCTGGTGCTACTCTCCCTCTACAGCAGCTGCATTCCTAAATGCACCACAGTGCTCCAAGGTCTGTGTGCAGCATCTAGAATGTCATGTGGAGCTACACACATCAGCAGGGCTTATCTGGAATGAACTGCGTGGTAAAAATACATAGATACCATTCTTTTAGCAATTTTCCATGGAGTCTGAAATTATGGGAAGAGTAGAAACATTTAATGCTGTGACTGTACTACAGACAATTCTATGGAGTAGGATTGCAAAAAATTTCGAGACTACAATAGATGAAACAAGGAAAAACAGTCTAGGGACTCTGCCAATAGGATTTTCAAAGAAATGAATTTGATCTATAAACTGAGACAAATTTTTAGAAGTCACTGATGTTTCCCATCAGTTTGATTTAGATTGATCTAGATTTAGAGCTACAATTTGATTTAGAGCTACAATTAGAAATACAGTCCTTTGCTAGTCCCCACCCAGACCTCTCCTAGATCAGCTGTTACAGATGGCTTTTACCTCCTCCATAATATTTCCTTCTGTCTCGGCCACTGGACTTGAAGAAGAACTTTCTCTCAGCTTTTTAATAGTATTAAAAGTCTGTAAGAAAAAAGGTAGCCATTAATTTGTTTGTGACATGAGAATGTAACTGTGTATATTATAATGCTAACCATACAATGTGCAGTACTGGAATCCAGAAGAGTAAAACTGTAGGTACAACAAATTCACACAGGAAATAAGGAAATCATCCCAGTGTAATTAGGAAAGTTTCAAAAATCTTATTTCTATGATTTTCAGTGGTAATATAAAATATATTTACCTTCAATATCCATCTGATCATGTCCTTGTGCACTTCTAGATGAGGTGCATTTTGCAGTGTTTCTAGCATAGCTAGTATGCTAGGGGAGTTATTGGGTGCCTCTCCTGGTTCTGAGAGAAAAAATACAATGAGAATTGATTATACCATTACTGGCAAATTAATCCTTCACTAACATTAAAAACAAGAAACCCCAATGCTTGTTCAGCACCTAAAGAATTCCTTCAACAAAGAGGCACAATATGTAACTTTTAATCCCCACCCCCATCGCAAACCTTTTCATGAATAACCTCTAAATCCTCAAAGGTCTTGCTCACTGACTACATTTTCTTACAAAAGAAATGCACTGTATGTGCTCCCTGGCTGTTTTCATCTTAGGAACTTCCAGTATTTTATTTCCCACTACTTTAAATGGAACTTTCATGTCTTAGCAAAACTAGAGGCAATAGTCAGAAGATACAAAGGAGAGTCAAGATTAAAAGACTATTTAAGAATGCAACTATGATTTTTGCAATTGCATCTGATCATGTGCAGCAATCTTTATGGGGATGCTACTTGAAGCTACTAAGAATCAGATCTAGTAGGAATTATTCAACTTCTGGACTTCTCCTCTAGAAAACACCTTTACTATTGCACCATCATAGAATCCACAAATGTGTAAAGCATGGATCTATAGTCAACTTGGTAACATTTTGATGGATAAACAAATATACTCTTCTGGTAAATACAGAAGAATAAAAGATGAAATCCTGGCATTTTCAGTTATTTCAAATTTGCTATACATTTGAAAAGAAAGACATACTTGATATTTTCTGAGTGAAGGTAAATGTTACAACATTCTCTTCACTGAGATTCTCCAGATGTTGTTTTTCTTCTTGTAGTGCCATTCCAATCAAATGCAAAACCTAGATAAAAATTACAAATTTTAGTTCTTTTCTTACATAATTAAAAATATCTTGTTATATAGTTTGGATAATTCACTACGAAACACGAAATTAATATAATGCAATTATATATTAAGAATATATTTGAAGTTATTTCCATATACAGAATTTCAAATCTACATTACACAGGAGCAATAGTGTTTGCTTGAAATTTTGCCACATAAAATCCACATTAAATACTTGCATCTTTCTGTTTGCTGTCCTGACAAGTGAGTGAGAAGTCAGTACTTCTTATCTTTCTCCCTACCCACTGCATGTTACTATTGAAAGTCTTTGGACAGAAGAAGCACAAAGCAGACTTTAAGTCCTTTTTATACACAAAGTTCAGTGACAAAAGTTTAAATTTTGAAGTTAAACTTATTTTCTCTAGAAACGCATCTTAAAATAATGTTAATTTTTAGGTCAGTGAAGAGTTGTAATCTCCTTGAACTTAAAAAATGTAATTACCTTATTTAGCACTATGACTATGTCTGAATGGCATGTTGAAGCTGAAGTTCATTCTTGGTCGTGAACTTTGTTATGCTCTATCAGCCATTTTGCAGCCCTATACAAATTGGCAGGATGCTCTAGACACAAAGCTTTACTGAAGTCTGGAATCAACACTGACATCCATGTAAGGAAAGGATAATCACCTGAAAATTTGTAACAGAACTGGAATGCAACAGACCAAGTATCTACAGAAAAAGCAGCCAAACACAATGAGAGTCTTGAAATTTTTAAAATTTGTTTTAATAAACAACATTCAATTTCTCCTCAGTCTATCACATCTATTTAACAAGATCTCATCTGATATGGGCCACTTTTTGCAGATGTCTCATATCCACCTTTGCAAGAGCTTACAAGACAAAAGTGGTTGACTGGGGAAAGATGCAGTCCAACTGCACGGCACCATCATAGACAAAGTGCCACGAGTTTCTGAGCAAGTGATAGGTCCTTAATGAATTTCAGTTTTGAGAATGGCTGAAGACATTTTAGTTCAGTCAAAAAAACCAAACCAAAACAAAACCAACTTATTTTATTCAGTTACTCAAAGCCTAGCACTCTTACATTATCTAAATGTAACTACATTGTTGTGATTTACAATACCAATATAGTGTTCCATTTTCAACTTTTTTTGTGTTATACAGAACTGCCTATGTTAATATAAACTTAGCTGTAAAAGGTATCATACACTCAGTAAGACTGGATATCAAAAAGTTAATACTCAATTTCAAAACTGGGGTTTCATTGCAAAATGTTATTTAAAAATCCATCAATATTTTTGAAAAGTTTGGAGTTGGACCCTAAACCAACAACCCTGACCAATATGAACAGCCCCTGGATGGCAGTTCACCACTCACCTCTGCACACCCCAGAAAATTACAATCATGACACCAAAATCTACAATAACCCTCCAGGTTTCTAAAGATCATTATAAATAGCAAGGAAAAAACATCTCAGTTAAGTTTTCCCAAGCTCATACACTTTCGTGTTAGAAAATTCTTTTGTGCACTTTCATGACTTTTTCCTAAAGTCATTTAGCCTAAACTGAAAATAAGTAAAGGAACATCAAGGAAAAAATCAATGTCTGCTTAATATGCAACAACTCAGACTAATGGGTTCTCTACCACAATAAACATTACTGCCACTGATGCAAGCAGAATTCTTCCCTCTCACATGCATCCCATTAGAAATTTACCTGGGTCTTCCTTTCCCTTTTAAAAATAAATTGCATCAGAGGCAGAGGAATTTCCCTAGTTTTGCATATCAGAAAACACTGCTTATTTCCCATTCAGAGTATTCTGGATATTTCAGACACCAAGTAAACAACTCAGATCTATAAAATCATGTTAAAATGCTATAATGAACAGTGCTCCATTAGCATAAGCATTACTTTAAATAAAAAACCCATACCCTTTGCAGCATGGACTCTGACCAGGCATAGCCATTGTGTTCCACTGCCCACTGCAGTATAGTTCCCATAATGCACAGCATGACATCAGACTGCAGGATATTAACCAGGCTGGCAAAAAGTGGGCAGAAAGGAGGAAGAGCTGGCGGTGGAAGTGCTGAAAGGGAAATTTGTGTGTTTGACATTTCTCCAAAATTTGCAACACCTATTTAAAATGTCTGATTTAACAGCTCACCCAAGGCAGGGGGGTGGAACCAGATGATCTTTATGGTTCCTCCCAACCCAAACCCTTCCATGATCCTAAGGCAGAATACAGCTGCTTGATAAACAGTCTTACCAACACAAGCTGCAACATTCGACATGGCTTGTGTGTAACAAAAGCCAAAGGAATAAGCTGTTCAGAAGGCTGGTTCCATGACAAATCAGATCCCTGACTATAGCCAGAGAGACATAAGGGAAATTGCTTCAGTTCTAACAAACTTCTACTCTAGCCCAGGAACAGGCTGTTAGCCTAAAAGTCAGGGCAATACACAGCTTGATATGTCATTCCTTCTTCTCCCATCTCCTCCTAAAAATAAATACCTGTATCTTCTCTGTTCTGTCTTTTCAGCTTTCTTTGTGCTTCCTCTGCCTGAAATAGAAGAACAATGTCAGCATTACTCAAAATCTGTACCAACATAAAACTAATAAAAAAAGCATTCATGCTTTACTACATTGTTACTGTTTTTTCCCAGCCTCAAATAAACATGAAAGCTTTCATGTCTTTTCAGTTTGTCTTATGTTCTACTTGTAAAGTAGGGCATGCAAGTACAAAATTATTCTTTCCTCTTGAGCCAGCCTGGATTCTTCTCCTAGCACAAAACTGTAAGGCAAGTTTGAGCTAAAATGGCAATTTCCATAAAGGTACAGGAAAATACAGATTGTTCTAAATAGTTTGCAAAATAAGATGCAAGGGAACCCACAGACAAGCTCCTTAATTCCCACTGATTTCAACAGTTCTGTATAGGGCACAGGATCCCAGTGGCACAGATATCAAGGCAAAAACTTGGGAAAATTTTGTTAACATTCTCAAATATCCAGCTGGTAATACTTCTTCACAAAAGTAAGCTTTGAAAAAGGCAAACAAAAAAAGAGACACAAAAGAAACCCAGGAAATTAAGCTACTAGTTACCTTTGATTGCTCTGCCCTTGAAAAGTGATAGAAATACAGATTGAAGTTCTTGGCACATTCTGGTTTTAATTCATACAGCCCTCTGCCTGTTAATCCAGGTTTCCTGCAAAACACCAAACCAAACAAAACACTTTATGTCCACCAGTTCTTAACATCTGAGAATAAATATTTAACCAGAACAGCTAACACACACTGCCTAACAGGCATTCTATAAATTAAATAAGGAACAGTATTAAGAATTCTGCATACATGAGTAAAGTCACAGGAAATCCCCATGACTCAGCTCCCTTTCTTTCATTCTCTCATTTTCACTATTTTAGACATTCCGTTTCTGAAGCTGAATCATTAGAATAAAGGGAAACATACTTGAAACAAGCCACTTCTTCAATCACACTTTCCATCCCTGTCTCTCTGTTCTCCTACATGGAGTGAAAAGGCAAGACAGTGTGTTACTGTAGTTCTTGGAATAAACACATTCAAGTAATATATCATACTAGAACAAGCATGCAAAATGAATGTAGTACAAAGTCATTCTACTGGCACTCAAGAGAACACTAAACCACATAACATGAAAATACATTCAGGAATATCATCTCTGCAAAAGGTATTTTTAAAAAGTCATGTCATTCTAAGTGTTCAATTTGTACTGCTTCTCCCTGTCTTTATAAACTCAGATGTAACAGTAGCAGAAGAAAACTCTAAGTTAGCTAACTCAGCACATATTTAGAATACACAGCCAGTATTTCTGGTTTCTAGGCCTTTAAATTGAAATAAATACCAGAAAGCTAAAAAGACCAGTTACTGAAAAATGGTAAAACAACCACAAAAGGCAGCATAAAACACATAAAACAGCATCTCAAATATGTAACAATAAATCATACACAATTTACCTTTTAATATTCCCATCCCCTTCCTGCAATACATATTCACAGCAGTTAAGAGGCCAGGGAAAACATATTTAGGACTGACAACATAATTTAGAACTCCATCTTAAATCACAGTTTGCTTTTTCATGCAACTCTAAATTATTCTTAAATAATTTTCAAATGTGACTTTTCAAATGGTTTCCGTTTAAAATATTTAGATAAAAAGAAAAATATTTCAGAATTTATCATTAAAATTACTACCAGTACAGTAAAATATTAACTTTGGAATTTCGACTGTCTTCAGAAGTAATTTTTAAGAGATTGCTTCAAAAATATTAAAAGGAAAAAGAAAAGCAAGCTTTGCTGTCCTACACAAGTACTCAGAATTCAGATAAATGATTCTGTTCATGTAAATGAAGCATTTATGTTACACAAGTCATAATACAGTGTCTGATTCCATGTCTTTTCACTTATTGTTAGGCTTTAAAATATAACAGTTTATATTTCTGGATAGTTCTAACAACCCACTTCTATACATCTAATTCAGGGTGTACAAGCAGCCTGCAGAGACTGCTGGCCAGATGGCCTAATTAGAAACAGTATTAAAAACAGAAAGGAGCTGAAGAAGCTCTCAGGTTCCTGCCTCTTTCTTATGTTGTTCCTTCTTTCCTCTTTCCTACCTTGCCACAAGAGCTATTAATCTGTACTCATGCTAACCTTGCTCTTAGCATAATCATGCTGCTCCCATTCCACATTGAGTGACATGAACTTGCATAAGGAAATTTTTCAGCAATCAGCCTTATCGTGTTGAAGTTGGTTCCCCGCTCCAAGCCCAGTTACTTACATCTTCAGGGAGTGCCTTTACCAATTCACTGTGAGCCATTGGCCTGATGCTCAGCTGATGGATGATCTCTCGCTTGATTTCATCTGTTGCATTTACCTGTCCTATTCCAGGACTGAACCTTTCACCTGTAGAAATAAAATACACCTCTTGTTTTTTTTTTTTAGACTTTTTTTTATCTTTTTCTCTAAGTTAAAGGCTGAAAAATAATGTGCTTCTGTGAAATCTTGTGTTCACCTACCAGTGTTAAAAAATTCATTACATTGATCTAAGCTAGTTTCAAGGCTTTTCTCCCAGGAAAGAAGTCAGAGCTACAGGAAATACACAAGAGAACTGAACTTGAGATGACAATGAAGAATGTGCATGCCAGACCATTAAAGAGCCTAAATTTTAAAAATTAATTAAATATATTCTGAACTTACCAACAATCATTATAATGAGGTATAGCATCTCTTCTATAAGAGTGTTATTTTGTTGAACAAGATCCTGAAGTAAAACAATTTAAAAAAAAATTACATTTTTCAATGATTATTCCATATGCTGAAAATACATTTTCAGTGATTCAAAACATTGCCTGTTTTCACCCTTAGCACTCCCAAATTGAGCTAAGCTGGAACACAGCCATAAGTGCAAAAATTATACGTTTTCTGACATTTACCAGTTTAACAGGTAAAAACATTTATGCATATTTCAAAGTGGCCAAATGAAGTTAAAATAGGAGAGGTTTTGCTTTTTTATCAAGAAATAGTTCAGTCTCAGTACAACAGCATCTGATACATTTTGAAAAAAAAACCATGCAGATTTTGTATTGCAGTAGTACATAAAATACCTTGTTAGTATTTTCTGTGCTAAATCTTTTGCCATAGTCTGGAGTACTAAATATCTGATAAAGTTCAAAGCGACTCAGCATTATCATCAGGAAGTGATTTGGATCCATCATAGACACACCTGTCTATTAAAGAAAAAAAAAAAGATTATAAACAAAACTGATTGGGTGTTATCATAGCATGTTTGTATATTTACATATGATGTTCACTGTATATTCTTTATAAAATTAATTCTTCTCTCAATCCTATGAATAAAGACTTAATATTTAAGTTTACTCTCTTAGGACACCAAAAACAAAAGTGTAAGCCCATTTGACAAGCAGAATCCTATTCTTTATCAAGAATTTCTGATGCCCTTTTAAGGGCATCATGTAAAATATTCAGGGTTACTCCTTCTATCTTAAACAGTCTAAATAAACTTCAATGAAAGACTTTTGTTTGGGTTTTTTTTATCTGTAGAACTTTGTTCCTGCTGGCTTATCTTCTAGCAGGCATAATATTACACAGTATACACCACTGAAGATTTTAACAACAAATTCCAATCCTCAAAATAAAGGCTGAAGATTGTAGAGCAAAGCTTCTTGGAAAGAAAAATACTAAAGTTTCAATGAAGAATAAACATCAACTTTCAGAAATTTCCCTTTCTGAAAACTACTGGCTGAAAGTTTTTCTGTTTATTAAACAAGGTATCTAAGTTTGCCAATTATAAATATTTGTTTTTAGTGTACTATTGCTAATGGGACCATCTTTAAAACAGAACAAATTTCCAAGAAAGCTGTAGGATATCTATCCAAATGGGTAGCTGAAGATGATCTTCAAAAATCAGTGTCACATCAAGCCTCTGGGAAATATGTCCAAAAGCAGAAGTAACCTGGGGCGTGTTTATCCTATTGGGTATTGCTAACTCTAGTTAAGATTTGAGGGACTTCCTGAGGAAATATTTTGCTGTCCCAGTGAACTATGCACCCCGAGCTGCAAATTTGAGATTATATTGCTCTCAATGGAGAAGTATTGCACCTGTGACAGCGCTAAATTGACTGCCACATTTGCAAAATCTCTTCTGAAGGGAAGAAAAAATTCCACACATACACTGAGTACATTACTGAAGACATGCAAAGTCATGAAACTGCCAGTGCAGCACAACCCATTAGTTAAAATATTACATTCTTGGAGATGTGGCATATATGCACTAAACACAAAATTCTGCACTTTTCGAATTATAATTAAGAAAAAAGTATTACAACAGTTACTTCCTTTACAAATTATTCCATAGTTATATAGATAAAATAAAAAAATTGAAGTCCTTCCACAAAAAAACTGACTTTTCTTTCCTTAAAAAGGTTCTGATGAAGATAAAAACAAACACACATCCTGAAAATACTTGAAAAAATGCAACTGGTATACATGGTTACCTGAAGCATTACTATGTCCTTGTCAAACATCTCCCTCCTGCACTTCACATTATGATAGTAATAAATCTGAAAAAAATACCCAAAACACCACAATCATTAACAAAGATAATATTTAATCTAAAGTTATTTTACTTCTGTAAAAAATAAACTTTGCTATACAGTGATCATAAACAAAAAAATGAATCTGTGATTTGAAAAAGATTATACAATTTTATCTGTATGCAAAAAGCTTTTTCATAAAGCACAAGACAAGCATAGTTCCTGGCTGGGTTGTAGCAACGAAACATCTGGATTGCATAAACTTAGAAGCAAAAATCTTTTTAACCTCTTTAGCTTATGTTTTAACATATTTGTTTAACAATTAACTGTTTGAAATTCGCAGGAGAGAAAGCCCTTGCAGCTGGAGAAATGTTTTTTCTTCACTCCATGAATTGCTCTTTAATCATTTGAGATACAATCTTTCAGGAATTGTCAGTGTCAGCAATATGTTAATATTGTGACAGAACTATACTTAACCCAAACCATCCCAGGAAGGAACTCAACAGAACTGAGCCAGGCAGCAGCAACACCACAACCACTGCATGGCACTGAAAGGTGGGAAAGTTTGATTCCACGAAAATCAAGGAAAAATAAATAGGACTGACAAGTTTCTACCTAGGACTGGAAACAAACTTCAGCACACTGAAGTCTCCTCTAGACACATACCATCTCCTCCAGAATTACATGAAGACAGCTAGGCATGCCTTCCCTTTCTTCCCCACCCTAATAATCCACACATTTAGATGCCCATTCCTATTTTCTGGGAAATATCCAAAAGGAGATGGCTGAACATGAGATTTCCACAGCCAAAATAAAGAGAAATGACTTGTAGACTGTGGGACTTAGGTTATCTCAACTAAACCAAGCTCTTAACTTCAAGATCCTGACAACAAGAGGAAACACAGAGACTTATTTCACTACCAAAAGCTTATTTCACTAGCAAATGCTGAAATTTCAGATTTGATGTGTGTCTACAGCACTATGGGCACTGCTATAATTGTACATAACTAGAGCTCTTTTTGCTTTAATGACAACAAGGATGCCACATTATAAAGATCCTTCAAGAGTCAAGTGTCAAAATATAACATATTTGAGCCGCTTAATTCAGCCTCCTAATAAATACACATTACAATTATCTAATGGAGATGAGGGCTGATGGGACTGAAAGAATTTTCTTGCAAATAAATCAAGTTCACACCTCACAGAATTAAACCCTATCCCTGTTGTAATCTAAGTCTTGCTGAGAAAATCACTTGAGACAATCACCCTGGTGGGTGGTACTGACACCAGAGTACCCATTTTATAGCTGTTATGCTTGAAACACTTAATTTATACAAACACTAAGAACATAGGTTTTAAGATGAAAGGAGTCA
Organism: Vireo altiloquus; assembly: GCA_013396875.1. NCBI lineage: Eukaryota > Metazoa > Chordata > Aves > Passeriformes > Vireonidae > Vireo > Vireo altiloquus. Next base: position 68,907 of record VZRF01002375.1, read on the forward strand.
GTCTCCAAAAGTCTAAGGAGCTAAACACCAAGAAACGCTTAGTTCTACACTGCATCTAATGCTTAGGGGTCTTTGGATTGCAATTGCTTTATAAATATAAATTGCCATAATATCATAATGCTGTGTGTTTTTATATCTGAGACACTTTTATGTGGAGGCGATGAATGCATTACCACAGATGTGCAGATCCAATTCTGCACTTCCAAATGCTGCTGGATAGTACACAGGAAAAAAGTTAGGAGTCATTAAAAGCATTAACTAACACTTCTTTACACACCGAGCACTAAGTTCAGTGACTACTGTAGCAGTCCTGAAACAAAAAAACTATTTCTGACTAAAAAAAAAAAAAACAAAAAACAAAGACCAGTTTAAAAGTAAAAATAGTCAAATTATGTCAGTGCTGATAAAAATGCCTATTTCACATTGTCTTCCATAAGACTGACATAAGTAAAATTTCAAATCAATGCAGAAAAAGAAGGTTTTGAGGTTTGAAAGACCAAGAGCTCCCTCCATACTCAGCACTGGTAAAGTCCCACCTCTAGTGCTGTGTCCAGTCGTGGGCTCTTCACTTCAAGAAATACATTGACATTCTTCCAGGCTACCAGCAACAGGACAAGAGAACATAGCCTCAGGTTGTGCCAGGGGAGGTTCAGGTTGGACACTGGGAAGAATTTCTTCATGGAAAGTGTTGTTAAAAATTGAAATGGACTGCCCAGGGAGGTGGTGGAGTCATTGTCCCTGAAGGTGTTCAAGAAGTGACTGGACACGGCCCTTAGTGCCATAGTCTAATTGACAAGGTGGTGTTTGGCCACAGGTTGGACTCAATGCTCAGAGATCTTGTTCAACCTAATTGATTCTGTGATTCTGTGAAATCATCCTAAAAGAGCTATCAGAAAAGAGTGATTCTATAGCTACTATGCACTTACCTGATTAACAAGAGAGAAGCCATTCCTTCTCCACATCCCTGCATGCACTTGGGCACACAGGACTAGGCATCGTAGAGGATGTTCTATTAACATAGGTGGGCTAAGTTCACTCTGCAGTAAGAAAATGCAATACTTTGATGTATACAGAGAAAATGAATGGAACTGATATTAAGGAGGATGATATTTGTGAACATTAAAATATTTGGGCACTACAAAAGACAAGCAAATCCAACACAAAAGTTAGATGAGCCTATTCACAATCTTTCAAATTGTTGTTAACCACCCTTACATTCTGTCTTTACTCCACACAACTACTGCACAAGGGCTTGAGTTTATTCCTAAAGACAGCAGCTTTCATACTTTAAAATATCAACACCAGCAATTTAATAACACTGTAATTATTTCTTTTATTTTATTCAAAGGTTTAAGTACTACTTTTTTCCAAAGACATTGAGATTTCTTCTCCCAGTCAGGTTTTATCCTCTTTTATTTTACATTTTCTGACTACCCTTAAAGAAATAGCATATCAATGAGAACAGGCAGAAAGCAAGAAACAGCTGGGGAAGAAAATTAGAACCCAGCCCAAGGAAAAGGAATCAGACCCTGCCTGGGGTTTCTAAAAAAAATTTCTACTACAAAAAGCAGGTTATGCAACCTGAGTCTTAGTTACTTTAGAGAGCAATACTGATTGCCTATGTTCCAGCCATGAATATCTAGATATTAATCTTTTAAGAGGCAATTTAATGTACTAAAGATATTCTCTCTAAGTAGAACTCAGAGCACAAAGGTCCTTTGTTTTATTTAATANTTTGATGTGTGTCTACAGCACTATGGGCACTGCTATAATTGTACATAACTAGAGCTCTTTTTGCTTTAATGACAACAAGGATGCCACATTATAAAGATCCTTCAAGAGTCAAGTGTCAAAATATAACATATTTGAGCCGCTTAATTCAGCCTCCTAATAAATACACATTACAATTATCTAATGGAGATGAGGGCTGATGGGACTGAAAGAATTTTCTTGCAAATAAATCAAGTTCACACCTCACAGAATTAAACCCTATCCCTGTTGTAATCTAAGTCTTGCTGAGAAAATCACTTGAGACAATCACCCTGGTGGGTGGTACTGACACCAGAGTACCCATTTTACAGCTGTTATGCTTGAAACAATTTATACAAACACTGAGAACATAGGTTTTAAGATGAAAGGAGTCAGTCTCCAAAAGTCTAAGGAGCTAAACACCAAGAAACGCTTAGTTCTACACTGCATCTAATGCTTAGGGGTCTTTGGATTGCAATTGCTTTATAAATATAAATTGCCATAATATCATAATGCTGTGTGTTTTTATATCTGAGACACTTTTATGTGGAGGCGATGAATGCATTACCACAGATGTGCAGATCCAACTCTGCACTTCCAAATGCTGCTGGATAGTACACAGGAAAAAAGTTAGGAGTCATTAAAAGCATTAACTAACACTTCTTTACACACCGAGCACTAAGTTCAGTGACTACTGTAGCAGTCCTGAAACAAAAAAACTATTTCTGACTAAAAAAAAAAAAAACAAAAAACAAAGACCAGTTTAAAAGTAAAAATAGTCAAATTATGTCAGTGCTGATAAAAATGCCTATTTCACATTGTCTTCCATAAGACTGACATAAGTAAAATTTCAAATCAATGCAGAAAAAGAAGGTTTTGAGGTTTGAAAGACCAAGAGCTCCCTCCATACTCAGCACTGGTAAAGTCCCACCTCTAGTGCTGTGTCCAGTCGTGGGCTCTTCACTTCAAGAAATACACTGAGATTCTTCCAGGCTACCAGCAACAGGACAAGAGAACATAGCCTCAGGTTGTGCCAGGGGAGGTTCAGGTTGGACACTGGGAAGAATTTCTTCATGGAAAGTGTTGTTAAAAATTGAAATGGACTGCCCAGGGAGGTGGTGGAGTCATTGTCCCTGAAGGTGTTCAAGAAGTGACTGGACACGGCCCTTAGTGCCATAGTCTAATTGACAAGGTGGTGTTTGGCCACAGGTTGGACTCAATGCTCAGAGATCTTGTTCAACCTAATTGATTCTGTGATTCTGTGAAATCATCCTGAAAGAGCTATCAGAAAAGAGTGATTCTATAGCTACTATGCACTTACCTGATTAACAAGAGAGAAGCCATTCCTTCTCCACATCCCTGCATGCACTTGGGCACACAGGACTAGGCATCGTAGAGGATGTTCTATTAACATAGGTGGGCTAAGTTCACTCTGCAGTAAGAAAATGCAATACTTTGATGTATACAGAGAAAATGAATGGAACTGATATTAAGGAGGATGATATTTGTGAACATTAAAATATTTGGGCACTACAAAAGACAAGCAAATCCAACACAAAAGTTAGATGAGCCTATTCACAATCTTTCAAATTGTTGTTAACCACCCTTACATTCTGTCTTTACTCCACACAACTACTGCACAAGGGCTTGAGTTTATTCCTAAAGACAGCAGCTTTCATACTTTAAAATATCAACACCAGCAATTTAATAACACTGTAATTATTTCTTTTATTTTATTCAAAGGTTTAAGTACTACTTTTTTCCAAAGACATTGAGATTTCTTCTCCCAGTCAGGTTTTATCCTCTTTTATTTTACATTTTCTGACTACCCTTAAAGAAATAGCATATCAATGAGAACAGGCAGAAAGCAAGAAACAGCTGGGGAAGAAAATTAGAACCCAGCCCAAGGAAAAGGAATCAGACCCTGCCTGGGGTTTCTAAAAAAAATTTCTACTACAAAAAGCAGGTTATGCAACCTGAGTCTTAGTTACTTTAGAGAGCAATACTGATTGCCTATGTTCCAGCCATGAATATCTAGATATTAATCTTTTAAGAGGCAATTTAATGTACTAAAGATATTCTCTCTAAGTAGAACTCAGAGCACAAAGGTCCTTTGTTTTATTTAATAGTACCCTACACTTACATGACCAATTTCACATTCAGCATTAATTACAGTTAATGAATATACTACATTTAATTACATACCAGGGGTAGCAGCTCTGGAAACTTATATGCCACTTCGGTTTTACTCAGCAAAACATGCAAGCCTACAAAAAGACATGCAAAAAATAGAGAATATTACATACAGCATTTATGTAATTCAAATAGGACAAAAAAGGTCATCTAATTTACTCTCAGACTATTTTCTGGACACATCTACAGGTCTGCAAATTTATTACCTTGGAGCTACACAGCTATTTCCTGAAGAAACATGTTACAAAGAATACATTTTAAGAGAATTTAAGTTTTCCTGCTGTATCTGTATAAACCTTGCATTACAAGTGAGATTTTTGCCTTTTTTGTTGACTCTGTCATGTCCGCACTGTGAGAGTCAAGAGTCCTTGGTCTGTCAGGACAAACAACCAACAGCAGCCTTTTTATCAGTCCTTGGGGGGGTTATAAAATACCTCAGTAACTAGAATAAGGCCCCTCCAAAATACATGAGGGTTTTCTAGTTTGCTTTCTTTTGAAGTTACAAGGACTTTACTCAAAGATTCAAATACTCAAAGTTACTTGACACTGAACTGCATGGCAGTTTACCTAAGAATATCTTCTTCACTCCATTACTTGTGAATTTATTTTTATCATGTCTTTCTGATTCTGTAAACTAAAATTCACAAAGCTTTTTTCAACACAACTGTTGAACAAGAAAGGCACAATATGAAGAGAAATCAATTTACTGGTGACAGATCTGTTTGATAAATCTGTTCTTTAAGAGAATGTTGATTAGTCTATTCAATCTAACAGCTAAACATATTCCAAAACAGTCAACCACAGTCCACGTTTTGTTGCAGTTCTTTTGCATCACTCATGTGGCAAAAGCAGCAGTAGCTGCCTATCATACAAATCCAGAGGCATGAGACAATCTCCATCAGCCTGAATGATAACAAGTTCTCTGATGCTTGGGAACATCTGGCCTAGAGGCTAGCAAACAGCTAGAAAATGGCCAAAATTCATCATATCCAGGCCTTAAACAATGCTTGTGTGTGTCTTCATGTACACACAAACACAAATCACATCTACAGAACATTTTTCATTTCCTGAAATATTTTTCAGCTGTTCATACCTGCAAGTAAACGAGAAACTGGGAGATGAATGCTAACTTTTTCCTGAGAAACGCAGTATCTGATGGTCTCAACTGAATGTCCACACATGCTGAGGACAATAGGCTGTTCTCCATCAGTAAACCCACTATGACACTGCATCAACACAGTCAGGCATTTCTTGTAAGCTTCAATCAATACTTTTTCCTAAAAGAAAGATTGCAGTTTACAGAGATTATGAAAAAAAGCACAGCACAGAAAAATAATACAGACAACGTAAAAAAGACTCAGAAGGGGTTGAGATTTTTTACCTTTAACTACAGTCCTGCAATATTAAGATAAGGATTCCAACAAAAGAGCCAAATCAAGGAGGACACAAATTGCAAAACTCCTACTGGTATGTCTGATTAGAAAAATACCCACTAGTATGTTGTTTGGGTTTGGAGTTTTTTTGTAACTGACATTTTGGTAACTTTCTGAACAATGATCACGCCAGGCTAGTAAAACCTGCACATTAACTACCAATAACAAATTAAAGCCAGCCTAAATGTGCAGGTATTCCAGCATCACTCATTCCACCACCATATTTTACCACGGTCAAGTTCTCTAATCCTGAAACTTGAAACACTTATGGAGCAGAAACATGATTTCTAATCAGGCAGTACTTGGGAGATCCAGTGCCTACTCCCCCATTGCCTCCTCTTTGAAAACTATTATCTGAGTGTAGTGATAATCACAATCTTCAGATGTGTGACAAAACTCCTGTAAAAGACTTAACCACATTCTAATGAATCGTACAAACCATACTGGTGTTGAAATACAGAAAAGATTTGCATTTGCTCATAGAAGATGTTCTTGGCTTATGGTGAAGTTGTGTGTAGGCCAACTGTTACATATATTAATATTTGGGTTTTATCCCTTTTCACACAGAAAAACAATTCAGAAGGAACTTACATCTAATGCACACCAGTCCTGCATCATTGAAATAACAAGTGTTAATTTCATCTGCAGTGTGAATGCTGCTTCCCATTCTGGTTCCATTTCAATGTGCTGTCCTACTTGACGAGTTATTGGATCCATACCCTAGAACCAGAAGAATTATGCATTTAAATAGTGTATCACTGAAATGCACTAACAGCATTAGCAGAAGTGTGAGACAATGGTTAGCTCTCCTTATAAACATACTGTTGCAACAGGTAAAAAGAACCTTGGGGGAATGAAAGGGAATGAAACCACAAGTGAAGAAGTCTATTTGTGTGTCACGAACAATTTATTCCACAATACAAGGAGCAACTCTGTTGACACTTAAAATGAACCAGATTTTGCTCACAGAATTAATTGTCTTATCTGCCTCAACAACTGCAAAGTATGCCCCAAATTACACTTCTCTTTTTGAACTGCTCTTCCTTTTTATTGTCTTCTACAACAAACTTAGTTTTAAAAAGTGAGGCAAGATGTTACGTGTTAGGAAAACATAACATGGCTCCAAAAGTGTTACTGCACTGAAGTTATAAAAAGAAGAGTAGATCAAATTTCTTCTATTTTGACATCATGATAGCTAACTTCCAACATAAATTTTGCCAAATTTTGTAATTCATAGATTTACATACCTGCATGCATTTGAGTAATTCTAAGAAGGCATCAAAACCCTCCAGGAACTTGCGTCTCAAGTCATCTGACCACTCCGTTGGCTTACTTATCAACACGTACCTGGGTGGATTAGAAAGATGCAAGTGTTCATTTTAGAGTTTGTTTTTTTTTTTAAACTTCTCCATTTATCAAATCAGCACATAGTTAGTATACTTACTTGAGATCCAAAATAAGGCTCTGGACACGTCTGAATTTGAAAGCCTGCAGAGCAGTGTAACGTTCAAACTGAAACCTGCCTTGGATGTCACGGTGCCTTAAGTGGTCCATGAAAGTTTTGATGATAGTGGTCATGAGATTCTCTTCTGTTATTAGCATTCGAGCCTATACCAAAGTACATTGAAATCTGCTGTAATTAACAGACACAGCTAACAAGATTTTCACACAGCACCATGAAGTTTATAAAATATAATTTTTTATCGGAAGAAATTACATCAATAATTAGAACAGAACTCTGAAAAGCACTCTTTTCACAGAATCACAGAAGACAAAAAAAAGGAATCTAGTCAAAAATTATCATAAGCCAGATTTCTTTTTTCAGAAGTTTGTCTGTGGTAAGGGTCCTGCTAACCTGTATGATTACGGCACAAGACACGTTATTATGTGTCTTGTAATTAACTTGTACCTCCCTTTAAGTATGTGTTGTCTCATCTCAGGTAGTTTAAGTATGAGCCCTTTAGGGGCGTGACAGCTCTTCTGTTTTCTGTTTACAAACTGTCAAGAGCTGTGGTGAGCAGAGCCTCTTCTGAACCGGTAAGGAACTGCACATGCAATTTCCACATGGAAATTTCATTAACTGACCTGTCACTTCCCTCAAGGCCTATTGCATTTATCCATGTGCTGTATGAAACAAATCAGCAAAGTCTGACAAAGATTGTCTTCCACACTCAGCCTAACCTAACCCAACTTCACAACAGAGGAGGGGGCACTAAGTAATTATTGCCAGCTCCTCCTCATGAACACTTCAACAACTCCCCCATTCTGTTGGTTCTCCAGGCCAAATGAGATGAGCCTTGCAGTTCTTGGATCTGGCTGGTAGACTCAACAAGACTGGCCACTGATCCACCACAATGACATTGTGGCTCTTGACTAGAGCCTCCAGGTTTTACAGCTGCTAATGATAATCCAAAGTAGTTTCTAAAATGCTACTGCAGTGGGGGAAAAGAATCTAATGATTAACATTTTCCCTCCAAAAAATCATCTCCAACAGAACTGCCCATGCACCCTCAAACCAAAAACCTCAGTTATTTGAGAGCGCAAACTCTTACAATACTAAGATCAGTCTGAAAATGTTACTGGATGATGGTAGGGTAGTTTACATTCTTTAACTTGCTCATTTACTTAAGAATGAATGGCTATAAACATATGAATCGTATGATAGGAGCTTATAATAATTACTTTCATGTCATCAGTTCAGTCTATCATTCTGCAAAACAGTCAGAATGCATTTGCTTTGGTTTTTTTGCATGCTTTTAAAATAGAATACATATTAAAGGAGCACTGCAATTATTCTGCCCCAGGAAATGTTTGAAATGACTTTTTTAAAAAGTCTGTGTTGATACACATATTGTACCACCCCATCTGCCAAAGGGAAAAATACCACAACCATCTGAATAGTATTAGCTGATTAAGTCTAAATGTAAGTCTGAATATCGGCAACATCCTTATTGAAAGCACCAAAATTAAAAGAGGCAACACAATATTGTCCTGAACCACAGGAACAAAATCTTGAGTTCCTGTTGAATTCCCATGATCAACATCCATCTCTAGCAAAGTGAAGAAGTTTGCTCAGTATTGTGACTGCCATGCTACTATTGAATTTTAGAGCTCAATGAAGCTTATTAAATTTGGGAGGATTCAGAAGCATTCATTTTTAAACAATTCTGGGTATGAAAATCAGACTTTTATTCCAGTACAGCTCCAAATTTTGTCTAATTCATAATACAAGCAAAAACAGACTTAAATGGAGACTGGAACAAAAAAAAGTTTCCCAAACAAGCTCGTGAAAGACCAGCAGACTTAGTGAGCTGGGAGAAGTCACAGTGCTTGTAGCACTGAAATAAAACCTAAGTGGAAATCTGAAAGAAGACATCTTGAGACTCAAAGTACCAAAGGAAGTAGGGAGTATCATGAGACAATTCTTGCTTGCACTTGTGTTGATTGGAAAATTAACATGAGGTAGATCACTTATAAAACTGCACCAGAATGGTGCTCTGAAACCATGATATGCAAACCATGATATTGATTTCTACAAACAGTAGCTGTGGCTCAGTATGATGAGGAATTTAAATGTTATGTGTGTGTATCTCTAAATAAATAGGAAAGCACCTTTCTAAAAAAAAAAGTAAAAGAAAAATGTAAAAAGAAAAGTCAGAAACACCCAGCCCACTCTGGGAAGCCAGACTGAAGCTTCCCAATGTTGAATGCTTTAACTTCTAAACAAATAGCAATGTATGCAAACAGTCTGACTGTTCTGCATTTCCACAGCAATGTTAAAGAAATCTGCAGCCTTGATTTATGAACCTTGAGAGGCTTTTAACAAACAAAGATTTCCTTTTTTGGTCTTTTAGTACTTACAAGAGAAGGCACTGTGAATATCTGTATCGAGAGGTCAGCAATTGAGAACTCTCTGTCGTGGTCATCTTTCATAAAATCACTCTGCAATCGCTCATAGTTCTATTAAGAAGGAGGCAAAAAAAGGCAAGGAGTGCCAACTATCAGTTTTTAAAAGAAAGACAGGCACTACTCACCAGAGTAGGTACAGTGAAGAGTTGGACAGACAGAGCAGCCACCGATACTGCCCGTTCGTGATCATCCTCCATATAATCTCTCTGCAACTGCCGGTAATTCTAAACAACAAGGGGAAATTCACCTCTAATCCACACTGACCTGATTTTTTAACTTAAATGTCTGCTCTGGGAAACTTTAATGCCATGAAAAAGGGAAGAGTAGCTCTAATGGAGTATTATATGGATATTTTGTACAAAGAATATGACAACTTAATCTGCTCACATGTGAGATCTACTCGCCCTCATTTTCACAATAAAGGCTAGTATTTTATTTTCTGCTCAAGAAAGTTATTTGTCTGCAGCAGAGTGAGCAGAATTTTGCAGGGCTGATTTAAAGCATTTCAAATACAAGTTACTGCAGAAATACTAATCAGCATAACTGAATTTCAGCACTATTTCTGAGCAGTGTTATAACAGCTTACATCTCAACAATGAGCAGCGATTAGCTTTTAAGAAGCGATAGCCTACACAGATGATGGTGAAGACAAAAGCATCTGAACTGCTTTAGTTCTGGGGTGTCTGAAAGGCCATTTCCTTCCCAGGAGACGAGATGCCATTATAACTAATATACTGAAGAGTAAAATAAGATTTCCAGCATTTCATTTCAAGTTTTCACTTCCACAAAAAGGAAAAAAATAAAATTGGGTAACAGTTCATTTAAATCACTGTATGCTAACTAGATGCTCTTCACTAGACAGTTTTTAGCATTTAATGGCTCTTTGTAAGATAGATACTTACTCTTGCAAAGCGGATAGCAAAAAGTTTCTTATATTTCAAATCCATAAGAAGACTGCTCATGAATAACTGGTGATACACATTTCTAGCTCCTGTCAAGAAAAATGAATGAAATATTGCATGTCACTATTTTCTATCAACATATTATGGAAACATTGAGAAAAGCAAACTTCTACAGAATGAGGTAAATATGCATTTCAGAGTAGAAGCTGCTTTGATTAAGTCAGTCAGGTGGTACCAAAGGATGAAGAAGAATACATAAACCAAAATTCTTCAAGAAGCATTATTTATTACTCCTTTATAAGATAACTCTGTTGAATGGGAATGCACATCATCAAACATAAGGGAAGTCAGCAAAACAAGAACAGAACTCTGTTCTTCCTCAGGATAAAGAGGAGATTTAGATGGTCCAGGGATAAGAAGAGAACACCATTATGAGAAGTCTTGGGAATTGCAATAAATTTTCCTAATTATGAATATCCATAAAATAATCATCTTAGCTATCTCTGAATTTCTAGTCTGTCTGGACAGCATCCCAGAAAGTATTATCAATACAAATGATATTCATCTCTATGTAGCTTGGAAACAAATGCACATATGCATAATTTCTTTCTGTGAGTCACTTTTAAGTCAAAAGCCGTGACACTATTTCCTTAATGGGGAGGAACTATGGAATACAAGAAAAAGTAGAGAAATATTAGTGTTGAAATAGAAATGCAGAAGTTACTTCGTTACTCCTTGCTTACATGAAAGACATTATCCTAACAAAACCTGTATTAAAAATGTCGTAATGCTCCACAAAAGCAGTACCTTTCAGATTACAAAATCTGTAGTGCTAGGAATTCATTCTCAAGATAAAGGTATTAGATAAACAAAACCTAAAATAATCATTGTCTCCATGCTAGATCCACTTTCCACCTTACTTCTTTCTTATTTACTGGTACTCCAAGAAGTTCCCCAGACAGACATATGGCATCATTCCCTACCTGTCTTTTGTGCTTCTCTTTCTTATACCTGGCCTTACACGCCCTTTCAGGACATCGAATCAGACACGGAATCAGCAAGGGAATAGAAATTAACTACCTCCCTTTCCTCAAAATGTCAACTTTTCTACCTAATTCCATTATATCAAACAGTCTTTCAAAGTTTCAAGAGTTCTAAAACAACAGTAGTTTTCACTGAATGTTCTCAGAACACTTAAGAATACCTCATGAAAACAAACAAGTCAAAGCAGAAAGACTCTGCCTTATCCCTTAAAAATAGGCATTCTGGTAGATATTAAATGGATGCTGAGATCCTATAAAGCAGACAAACCCCAATTTCTCTATAGTTTACTCAATTTCCCTTAACTACCACTGTCATTTGCATATTCGAGTCAGTCTTAATTTCAGACCACTTTGAGAAATTAGACCCAAAACCAACCCCATCTCGAAGCAGCCTCTGTATGTTCTTGTCTTAAATATACTTGGGAGTGTATCATGAAGTGAGAGATTATAACAAATTATGCAAAATTATCCATAATACACCACAGTAAAAATGATCAAACATTAGCAGATACAGTAAAAGGAAAACTTAGGCATAGCATTCTTTAACATTTTCCAGAACTTTGAGAAAACTCACCTTTCCACAGTTTAGAATCATACAGCATCAGCTTATCTACAAGAGAAGAATTTTCACCATCTGGCCCTTCTTGCAAACCAACCTGACACAATATTCGGCGAAGGCCATCTTAATGAAGAGAAATGGTGCAAGTTAGCTACAGCTCAAACACAAATGTATGTTATTTTGACATACTGAAATTTTCATACAACACAGAAGCCCTCACACTCCCCTCTTTTCCATGACAACTGAATAACAGCAGTCATATTTTGCTGATACAAACACAAATATTTCATACCTTGCAAGTTTCACACTAGCCTTATGGAACACTAGGAACAGAGTGAAAATTGCCAAATGTAATGCTTTGGTTTAAAGCTATCAAATAAAAATGTGCTTCTCTAAAAATGCTGCTGGTTTACTAAAATAAGAAAGTTATGCAGCAGGGTAATTTTATAGGTTTTCTTTTTCCTAGAGTCCTATCAAAAGGAAAATATAATTCATATATGACATGATGCATGTATTCATGCAGGAGCTTTTTCTTTTCACTTAGGAGCTGCTATCATTTCAAGACTTCTCTGCATATTTTTTCTAATGGAAAGAAGCAATAATTGTAATTATTAAGAACATGCTAGCAGACAAGCCTGCATCTGCAATAGAGCACAACCCAGACATGCTCCTAAGAATGTTCCACCTGGCTTTGCACTAGAGGTAATGCATATTCCCTCAGAACTATGTGACTTACAGAGCTCTTATTTCCACACCCTGCTTGGCATCTCAGCTCCTCAGGCAGAGTGGGCAGTGGCTTAGTGCCATGCACACCTTACCAGGTGCTGCATGGTGCACTAACACACTCTCTGAGAGCCCCTACAGCAGTTTGGGGTTATTCCTTTTTTGCCTTGCAGAGTTCAGTTCCAACGACTGTTATGAAGGATAACAAATTATTAGAAACTACTGCATTGTTCAGCAATTGTCAAACACTTATTCCTGAAGAAGTGACATTAGCCAGGAAGGATGTAGTGGTCAAACTTCTGGTGAAATTCCACAGCAAGGTTTTTTCTTTTTTAATGACAAGAATTTGTCATTCCTTTCACAGCAATCATCCAACCTAACATCCAACCTAACTCTAACAGCAGAAGACCCTCTCTACCTGTCACTCAGCCTTTGTTCAGGGACATTTCAGTGTAACCACCTAAGCAGTGCAACTGTATTACCCCATGTTACAGATGAAGGGTAACAGACTGTTGAAAAGATTGAGCAGAATTTAGTTGTTTGGGTGTGTTTGTTAAAAAGCTACAGGAATCCAGCTCTTTCAGAAGTGCATTTCACAAAATCAGGCTCTAAGAGCACAAGACTGCATCCCAAGACATGGAAGGCAGCTCAGGTAAATGAGTACACTGGTCACAGACAAAGTGTCTTGTTTACAATCAAACATGCTTTTTGCCCTTCTGAATCATAAAGAACTCAGCATTTAATGAGCTGCACTCTTCAGAACTTCAGAAACACTAAACACACAACTCAAACAAAATTGAGTGCTTTCTTCTGTAATTTGAGGCACCCTTAACATATTCAAGTTACTTTTTTGCAACTGCCATTTAATGCTGAAAATTAATGACTGTGGCACCTGGTACATTTGAGGTGGCACAAGACAGGGCTTAAAATGAGAAGGACAGTGTCTGCCTATATGTTTCACTGAAAGGAAAATTTACCACAGATGAAACTATCTTCATAACTCCTTTTTATTAATACCAACTGTTTACCAGCTACACTGGAAAATAGTTGAACAAACTGTCATAACTTTTGTTCAAAAGTTTGATTTACTTATCTTTAAAACTTAAACATAAACTACTTATGTTTCAAAAATGAGAACATGTTATAAAGACCCTGTGCCTGAAATCTTGGCCCAGTGTTCCAACTATCAATCTAATAAAACATACAGTCCCTGAAGGAAGGCTGTACTTATGCAAAATATAGGTGCAATAGGACAGCTGAGCATGCTTTGCTAATACTTCTTGTTAACATTTCCAGATGAATAAAATACAAATTGCAAGGGGGTCTGTATCTTACATTTCTCCATATCAGCAGTTTGTCACTTTTCCTTTTATTTCCCATCATACCCTACATCTTCCCAATCTTATGATTTACCAGGACAAAGAGGGAACCAAGTCGAAACAAAAACCGAGTATTCCCATAAAATCTGATACTGTGCATCCTGATTCCTTTGAAGAAACCTCTTTCAAAAAATCTGATAAAGACTTTGTCAGCTTCTATACTCACCAAAATCTTCCACAATTCCTTGCATTTTCTCTGTTCTACTTAGAACAAAATCTGAAGCAATCACTTTCATCATCATTCATCAAATTACTTCTGAATAATTTTGTTTTATCTAATCAGACAGGTTATTTTCAGCTTACTGCATACATTTAAAAAGAACTAGGGACTGAAAAAATAGGTTTTTGGCATACTGCATTTGACAGTGAGTCTCAGCTTCTGTTCAACAGCAACTAAACAGAAAAGACTACATAAGACTGGTAGCACTTTCACATGCAAGTTAGAATTCAGAACAGCACTCCAGTAAGAGAAAATAGAATGAAGTCTGACAAGTTATAAATAGCTTTTTGCCTTATACATTACATATCTGAAATAAGTAGACAAAATTGCTTCAGAAAATCAGCTCCTCTCACAAATATTCTCTGATTTATCTCAAAAAGGTCAATTTTGCCCACCTGAATATCCAATAACACTGCCAAGCCAAGTTAGGAGCTTCAGACCAAAGCTCTGATGGGCAACAATAGATGAATGCATAACTTGTACTTTCAATGGCTTTGTCTGACGACTGGTATTTCTCTTAAAAAGAAAAGGAAAAAGGAGGCAATGAATATTTAAGTGAGGACTGGCATATACTTCTATACATAAATGCAGCATTTCTATGATTAAATTTGATAATTTATAATACTAATACATATTCTAATTACTAACACCTACATAGCAAACCCATAAAAGTCTGAACTTTGTTTATCCTATTAATATTTGAAGGACTTCATTATGCAATATAAACATATTTAGGTCAATCCATTTTCTACGCTTGGCCTGTTATCAACACTCACACTGATCTGCTGCATTTTACTGATAAGCAATCCCACGCTCAACCCAAGACAGCCATGCATGTTTGTCCCCCTTGACACAACACACAAGTCACACAGCAGCCCATCATGGAAACTGACTGTCCACAGACTATTTTCAAAAATACAAATTAAATACACAGAGTTAAAACAAGAAATAATTTACTCTCATCTATGTGTTAGAAAGCAGAATAGTTAGATGTTACACATAAAAGGCATTTGTTCTTTGTCTGCACGGGGAGCAGACAAGTTAAAAATATTGTACATTATCTTTAAAAATATGCTAATGCTTTCAAAATACCTTAAATAGTTAAAGGCCAGTAACTCTAGTTGCACAGGTTTTTTTCTATTTGTTTTTCATTGGTTGCAGTATCCTATATAAACTATTTATTTCATGTGATTAAGTACTGCAGTGCAGCAGTTAAAGAAAAATTAAACAGAAAGCATTATTCTCACATTTTTACATGGATAAATCTTGCAATATATAGATATTAATTCATATACAAGTTTCACACTTGGATTCAATCAGCAATAATTTCCATAACTGTTGCTGTGAAAGACATAAGCAACTTCACACTATGGGAGAAAAACTATAATAATTTAACTTCACTGATCTGAACTGACATGTAATTCTAAAAGATTACACTTAAAGTTTCCCAGACATATCTGTTTTATGAAGGAAAAAAAAATGTCTACAAACTTCTTTTTAGAAAATTATTTTGGGTGTCAGGTAGGTCATAGTAACAAAAATCCCAACAAAAAACCAGCAACAACAAAAAGACCATAAAGCAATATTTTGATACCTCTACTGTGCATGTTGCAAACAGTATCTCCAACACATTGTATCATTAAAATATAGTGAGTCATTATGATAACAGTATCACAGACTAGCAAAGCCTCTTTTTGCTCAAGATGAGGCAAGTAAGTAGATAATACCCCTTACCACCATTACTTACCACTATCACTGATTTTGCCTGATCACAGTACTGGAAGTCTCCATATCGAACAGACCTACGGCCCTGCAAATTCAGAAAGATGCAACATTACCACCAGCTCCTAAACAAGAAGTCCCAATTCTGTGCTCTGCATTAGTATTAAAAACACAGTAAAAGCTTCAGATGCATGCTAACTACTCTGCCTTTTATGCAATTGTCACTATTTAAAGTACTGTATACTTACATACTGGGATTTCCCAAATGCACCCTGCACTTTTTAAAAGAAGACAAAATTGTATCATATATTTAGTTACCTGTTACATTAAATTTTCTGTGTATAACATTGTTCTTAAGATGTAACTACACTGCTTTTATTAAAATACTGAAAACATTAGTAAAAAGGCATTAATCATTAGGTTTGATATAACTTGAAGATATTTCAGATATTTCAATGCCTTTTAAAAAGCAGATATTAAAGTTAATTGGTCTTTTAAACATACAGTTGAAGCACTTGTTTTATTCCAAAAGGAAGGCTTTCAGTCTTTCTGTACAGTCAATCCATACACCAAAATAGATAGTCGATTGAATTTATAGTGTATTACAGACAGGAAAACTTATTAGTATTTTAGATCCAATGCCAAATCACTGCTTCAGGCATAGCATTCTTATTTCTTTCATGTACATGCTCATGTACCGATGCATTCACGTATGCATTTAGAAATAGAAGGATCAACAGTAGGGGAAAATCTGAGTGTATGCTACAATACACAGCTTGTGCTCAGGTCAGCTCATATTCAGGGATCACATGTCAATCTTTTGGTTACTGGTATCACAAAAACTAGAATTGTGATAACACAAAACCAAAATCTAGTTCAGTGTTAAGTAATATGAAGTGCTTATATTTCCTGTTCCACTGACCTCCCTAAAGTACATTGACCACCCAAAATGATGTTCCCATTGCCATTTCGGAAGAGATTTCCTTCCTACATCACCCCCCCAAAAAAAGGCATGAGCCAATAAGCCAATAAAAAAGACACTCATTTTTCATATCAACTGTTTATAGGCTCATTGCAGAGATAACAAGGTGCAATTACCCAATGAAGCATCACTTCATTTAAAAAATGCACAGGAGCCCCAATACAAACATAGCTGATAGAGTGCTTCTGAAACTGAAATACTTGTTACAATTATATTCAGCATATAGTGATTCTGAACCCACTGGTCTTCCTAAAACTGTGTTAAATGCTTTTACCTCTTCCTGTCATTATAATCTGACAATTATGAAAAAGAAAATTAAATTAAAATTAAAAAAGAAACCACAAACCATGAATAGTTTCACAGGCACCAGAACAAAAGCACTCAGTTACGGATTTTATCCCTCACACTTAACTGGTGTTACTCTGAGAAGCATTTCCTATATTTGGAGCACATTCAGGTGCTCTTTCAATGTTAAGTCCCTGGATCAGTAAAGGAAGAGCCAAAGCTGCTGCCTGTCCTTGACAGAGGAGTGAGAAACACCTTGGTATTTACAATTACAAGACTTACTGGAATACATTTACACTGAAAAATATATATGATATATTCAGCATGAGATCTGGTTCGGATTGGCCAATGAGTATTTAGGCACTGAGACATTAAGTCTTTAGCATAAAGGCATTTTAAGGTGGTGTGACACACAGGACTCACAGACTCACACTAACCACATGCTTTGAGAAAACAGACTGAAGTAAGTATAGCTGTCATAAAACAAACATTAGGTCAAGGTAATTAAAAGTTCTAACAATTAATTCACTTACATCTCTATCTACTGTTGTTGCAAAACCAATGGCTTCCTTCTGTGTGCAGTTGACAGCCTTCTGAAGAGTATATATAACTTGTTCATAGGTATGGACTTCATCATTAAACAGCATGCAGTAGTAAGTGTCACTCTTCTCACTTTAAAGCAAGGATTGAATTCATATCATTCAAAGCAATGATTGAATTTATGTCATTCAAAGCAATGTCAAAAGTAAGAGCAAAGTAAAAAGTATGAGGAATACAAACCTATTACAATTACTGCATACAAAATATTTCTGACAATTTAAGGAAAGGAAGAAAAGATTCTTAAAATCAGAACTTGCATTTTCAACTGTAAATATATTTAAGCTTTTAAAAGGCAGCAGACAAATATTATACTTACATCATTTCTAGTCCAGGCAATTCATTTTCCTTTTCCCATGTTAATATATCTACTGCATATTTAAATGTGATGGCAAAAATATTATAAGCTCTTGCTACCATATCTTCTGGTAAGTGCACAAGAGGATCCTGGAAAGTAAATATAAATAGCAAATGAGAAATTAAATGACATTCCAAACAAACTGCCAAATTTGCACCTCTCTTTATCAAAGATGATGTAAGCATCTTTAATGATGTCTTTCTTTAAATGACTTTTCAGTTCAAAGGAACAGAGTCAATAATCATCCTGTCTTCTTCCTCCAGTTCTACACTGACAGTCACCAAAGCTCTAATCTAACATTCAATACCTGAACGTTAACTTGCCTCTGATCACCCATTTACATTTTCACACATTCTTCCATTCTCAGTCTCCTTGTTCTCACTCCTGCACACCTTTTAAGACAGTTCTTTGGAAGAACTTTTAACCTCTTCTGTATTGAAATCTGCTTCTTCTGCTATGCCTTCAAAACCATAATTACAAATCCCTGTATCTTTTGTTGCACTTATCAATATTAGTAAACTGCAGAATACAAACGACCATGCAGCTCTTGTCCTGTTTTACATGCAGCATGCATTAAAAGGTGGAAGTCTTATCTATCCAAGCTTATACAACTCGCAGCACACTGGCATCATGATTTATGATGCACGTCTCTTGGATGCTGTGGTATATAAATAATTAACTGCTGAAATGTAAATAGGTGTTTCATAAGCATCTGGCCACATCTCAGTCTTGCTCACAGAGAGCTGCTCCCCTTTGGTCTGCAGACCGTGCACCCATTTGTGCCCATTCTGTGCTCTCTGTTTGACAACTGCAGCAGCCCCTACAAACTCAACCTGCTCTCTGTGCCAGAGCAGAATGGAGGCTGCTGCAGGTGTGGGAATGGGAATGAGGAGGGGGAGGAAGAGGAGAGCTGCCTCAGTCTGCCAAGTCGAATGGACCACTTTTTGGAGCAGCAAATGAGAACCACTGGGAACTCTGAGTAAGCTAGTGCAGGTACCACTGCCATTTCTCTCTAGTCCATTTCAAGGACTGTGAATAGAAAACATCATAAACCTCTTTTCTTAAGGAAGCTGTCTTTTACTATATCAAAATTTTGAGAACAACTAGTTCCTCTTGTACAAACCTGGAAAGGGAATGCTGCATGGCCTGCAGGTCACCTGGACACACACTATACACTGGGTCACTGACTCAATTAATCATTTGATATTCTGAAGTATGTGTAATTGTTAGCCAATTAAAATATTTAACAGTGACCCAATTTCTGGTTTAGGATTACCTAATACTAAATTTTGTGTTTCACTACAGCTTAGGTTGTATAAAAATTTCTCAACTTAAGTCTGCATCATCTACAGGAGGCTCTTGACAGTCAGAAATTCACCTGTACTAGTAAAGTTTATCCCCAAGACTCTTTGGGAATATTTGGACCTTGGACTCTTTACAAGAGTAGTAACAACTGCCATTTCTCTTTTTTTTTCCCCCCTTCATTTAAAAGTTATCCAGGGTATGGAGAACTATCAGCCACCAAAAGCAAAGGCAAACCATAAGCAGCAGCTCTCCCTCCATTCCCAGCACTTTCAACAAAGATACATACCTGGGCAAGGCAGAAAACAGGCTCCAATAATGCTCAACAAACCAACCTTAATCTGCCTTGAACACAACACTGCATAAGAGATCTCAATCTTCATGCCTTACGGGGAAGAAACACAAAGCCTGCCCAGAACTTTGATTTTTCTGTCAGGTACACTCACTGTGTGAGTGTCTTTGGGCACAGAAGTAGCAGTCCACCCAAGATTTCACAAGAGTTTCCTAAGGCTGCTGACTAATGTAAACTGGCATGTAGACCAAGTGGTGAGTCCAGCAGCAGTGCTAGAGTCTTAGGGCTGAGAGAGTGAGAACAGATTTTAGAAAGGCCACTGTCACTGAAAATACAATTACAGTTGCTTCACTTAAAGCATCAGATCAGAAAAATTACTGCAAGAGCCTGCCTTATATTTTACCTTTTAAAAAATCTCACAGAAGTTATACTATGCAAGAAGAGATGTGAGTGGCTAGGTCAGAAGCCCAATTAGCCACACTCACTCCTGAGATGTAATAACAGATGAGAAGAGTATAAGCAGAAGACAGAATGCTTCTCCAGTCTCCAGTAACTTAAGACACTAAGGCTTCCCACATCAAATACGATATCCAAAATTTTAAATGGCCATTGGTAATTTTTCCCTCCACAACAATGTTAAATTTCCTTTTGAACATATTTAAAGTTTTAACAACAATAGTGTTTTGCAGTGGTTAGTCCAACAGCTTCAGTTCCTCCTGTAAGATGTGGCACTGCCTTGTTGCATTTAATATGTCCAAGTTGTTACGCTATGATTCTGTGAAGATGTGTTCTCTATTTGCCTTCTCCATTCCAAACAAATTTTTAGAGACCTCTGCCTTACATCTCCATTATGAGTTTTCCTGTGACAGTAAGGTATTTTGATTTTTAAAAATCTGTGCACTTTACTTTGCTAAGAATCAGAATATTTGTTGCCCAGACAGCTGAATTTGGCTTCTTCGTGCACATGATTACATATAGGTTTTTCTTTTTGCATGTGGCAGAATCCCTTGACCTCTCAGAATATGCAGAAAAACAGTGAAATGGAACTAAAGCTGCAGAGGTGACCAAGATCATACAAAACGAAGACTTTAAGTAGAATATAAAATTCCAAGGAACTTCTTAAGACATTAATTTTTGTCTAACACTCTGGTTCAAATATTACTATTAAAGTTCCTACAGCCTCTCATGTAGAGTATACAAGACTAAAAATAACCTCATGTCAATTATTTATATATATATACACACATACACACAGTTATTTGATATATGATATATGATGCCTCAATTACCTCTTCTTCTGCAGTTTCTGAAGTGTTAAGTTCATGCTTTTGACAGTAAGGCCCTTCCTTCCAAGCTTCTGTATCACCACAGTCACAGAAACCTCCTCCACCTGATGTTGTCATCTAAAATTATTTTAAAACAGAGCAGTTAATGTCAATATGCATTTACATCATATATGCACATTAAAAAATGAGTAGTCACAGCTATACTATAAAAGCACGATCACAACACCTGATACCTTTAGACAGCATCATGGTAAAATAGCAGTGAAACTGTGTCCACTTTTATGACAGCTGAAAGCTTGTTTACCTCATAAGTGTGTCTTATGTCAAAAGAAAAAGCCCTAAACAACAAAACACCTTCAAACACCTCCATTCTCTCCCATCTGAAGGCTGTGGACTTTTCCTAGTTTTTCAGATTTTCTGAATCTAGTACTTGCCAAGGCATCTGTACTATGCTCAATTCTCACATTTTTAATCTGAACAAAGCGAAATCATTTCACATGGCACTATTACACAGTGAGTAAAAGATGTACTTCATGACAAAAGGAATTGAGAGACTCAAATTTTTCACCTTGTAAGCACAGAAAAAAAGCATTGGAAAATTTTAATGCCTTCTGTTTTAATAAATGCCACTGTTTTAATAAAATTTATTTTAAAGACCACCTCACGTTAATAATAATACTATTTTTAAATCACAACTATTAACTGATTCATAGAGGAATTTTTCATCTATTCTTGGCATACTTGATATACTCTATACATACAGGCACATCTTACAGTATCAACAAAACTAGATGGACATTTGAAAGAACATTTGCTTACACTTTTGGATGTTACCTAGACTTGTTAATACAAAAGGGCTTGAAAACTAAAAACCTACAGACAAGAAGTAAACTGCTATCAGCAAATTTGGCTGGGTTTCTTGCTGCAAGTTGTTGTGCTTGGAGCTCATCCTGAATCCTAGTGCTCAGTGTAACCATGCAGTGAACAGATTTACATCAACAGCAGTGCAGTATTGTAAAAAGCAGATTTACAGAAAGGCTGCACTGGTAGTTTTCAATTAAATCCTTAAAAACACATCAAGGCCTTCTTGGCTTTGTTTGCAGGGGTTTTTTTCAACTAATCTGTACTTATTACTAAAATAAACAGCATTTACAGTTTTAGTTTCCTATTTTAAATTTATGTTTAAGCTTTAAATAGAAGTGGTTTCTTAATAAAGGTTTTTCAATAGCTTTTAAAAACAGTCAAACACAAAAGTCAAAACAATTCAAAACCCAAGTCTAAAGCTGTAAAATTCACTAAAGGGTACATGTTAAAAATAACATACATTTGTAAGCTTAGCTGTTGCACATAAAATTTAATTGCTCGATATCTTCAAGTGTTAACTTCCAGAAGTTACACTCAGATCAAAACACTCAAGTTCACATACAATTACTGCAGACATTCTGAACTTTGTGTTCATTCAGCATTTGGAAATAATGTATATGTTCTTAAACCTGGAACTGTTCCACACACACACACAAAGTCATTAATAACTATGTCACACACTCCTGAAGGATCACTAACCCTGTATCGGTGCTCTCTGTGAATGCT
Organism: Vireo altiloquus; assembly: GCA_013396875.1. Lineage (NCBI taxonomy): Eukaryota > Metazoa > Chordata > Aves > Passeriformes > Vireonidae > Vireo > Vireo altiloquus. The sequence goes on from VZRF01002375.1 coordinate 91,431, forward strand.
TCCAAGAAAGCATTCCATGCACAACACACAGGTTGGGTCAACTGCGCAGTCTCTGAGAACAGCAACAACAGAAAGAAAAAAGAAAAGCATTAAACACTTGCTTTTGCCTTTAATTACACATTTTACAACAGGTAATTTTCAAATATCACCAATATAAACCTTCTGACTAACCTATATACTACTCTGAAAGACAAAAGGGATGGCTTTCAAAGAGGGGAAACAAATGAAATAGAAAAAAAAATCTGTTCTCACAACAGAAGAGGCTTTAAAATATTGTGTGGGTAGTTTGCCTAGTTGGGTAATATAGACATTGCCTTCAAGAGGTGAGACAAGTATACAGGCAAGTAAACAGAAGAATTACATAACCCAGAACAGACAGGCAAACAGTACAAACCCAAGTAAGTTCTCTCAAGTACAGAGTACCAGCATTAATGATCTCCAGCAATCAGAGAAGACATTTTCCACTGAACACTGGAAAGAAAGATCTCTCACAACAGACTGAATCAAACCTCTGCTTCCAAGTACAGCCTTACGAGTCCACTAAAGAGCTGCAAGAACACAATTTTCTCAACCAGGAGATCAGAGACCATAATAAGGTCCTGTCTACACACACTGCTGTATTGGACAGAAGGAATATTTCTAGTCAAAAGGGCTAAACAAATCAGACAATTATGCATTATATTTAACTGTCTCCCAGTTAAATATCTCTGAAAACCACTGAAAATACATGAACTTATGTAATGCAACTGACTTCAAGGCACTTCAAGATAAATGGAGCTGGGTTTTGCAATGTAAAAATAAATAGCAAGAGGCTGTCTTATGATGATTATTATTAAAACCAGAATTCAGAGAAACAAAATATTTTGTTTAAAAGAAAACACTAGAGATCACATGAAATCTTATTACCAAAAATTCTCCTGATTTAATTTGACCACATAAATGATGGAAAGATCCATGACTTAATATGTATTACTTAATATGTACATTTGTTTTCTCCAGAGGAGCAACTAAAGGTGAAAATGTCAAAGCAAAATTATACAAAGCTCTACTGTTTTAGGATAGTTTATGTTCATGGCATTATTTTTTAATTAAACAAAACAAAATAAATAAAAACAACAAACAAACAAACAAAAGCCCAAGACACCACTTAATGAAACAATGTGCCTGATGTGCCGGCAGGATTTGGTGGATCAGTTCTACAACACTGAATGTTGATTCTTCAGAGCTCTAAACTTGTGGCAGTGTACTTAAAATTCAGTACCACTTGTCAAGTAATTTCGCAAACAAGTAACTGTGCCTATACCTAAAGCAGAAGCAGACTTGTAAGTGGCACAACTGCACAGAAAATCCACTGCTTTTAGTGTGGACTTGGAAAATAATTCTTTGCTGTATTCCACAAAAGCTTAAATTAAACTCCCATTATTCTTCATTACTACATCTAAGTTAAAGAAAATTAACACACAAGAAGAATCAAATGTTTTCTGATTAAAAATAGAAAAGAGGGACTCCATCCTTAGTATGTTAATCATCAAATACTGCTCATATGGAACAATTAAAATGTTGTGAACTCTGTAATTTTCTTCCAAACACACTTGCTTTTTTGACACCAACAACTCAATATGTATCTAAAGATTAAACCCACCAGTTTAACCTTATCCCTCTAATTATAAAGAAGTCTCAAAGCATTTTCAAACCCAAAGGCTAGTAAGGTATTATGTTTCTAGAAGAGGAGAGCACTAGAAAGACAAATTGTTCCACAATCATTCTCTCCTTGCAAATGGAGGGGATGGAAACCCCTCCAGATAAATAAACCCTTGAAATTAGAGAGACATTCCATCCCCATGTCCCTCACCAAGTGTTCCAGTGAGTGGTAGAAACCACACAAAATGAAAGGAGTCTGTGACACAAACAAAACCTACAAGCAGTTCAGAAAACAGAAGATGAAAATGAACCTACAGCTAGCAATATAATGGCTTAAAACTGAAGATTTTTTTAAAATACTTGTAATTGGTTAGGAACTTCCTGTTCTCTTTCAAGTAAAAGTATTTTTAGAGAGATCTAGAGATAGAGGTAGGGGAGGAACTAGAAGCTGGTATGCTTGTTTTAGCATCTGATAGATCTGTTTAGCAGGTCATGGAAAGAAGTCTAAAATACAGGATCAACATGAACAGCTGATATTGAACACCCAAAATATACACACATGCCCATTTACTTCTGATTAATGCCCTTAAATCACTCTGACAGGTCACTGCAACTTCTTTCTTAATCTTTCATTGCTTTTGTACAGAAAACACTCTACATTATACTAATTAATGTTATCCCATTTATACATCTGTAGCGTGCTACTTTTCCCCTGATCCCCCCTGTCATGAAAGACTGCAAGGTTACTTAAAAAATACATTTCAGCTACTAACTTTTCATTAGGACAATATATTCTTATTGAAAAATGTTCCATGACTTCACAAATTATAAATACTTCACAACATTAAGTTGAACTACCTGCAAGAATACGTAGGCTCTCCCACTTTAAAAACGCGGCCACAGAGGTGGGAAGGTTTGTTTGCTTGCTCAAGCTTTGGAAAACCAAATGCAGGATCTTCACCACAAAGATACCATTCCATTGGTCCCAGCAAAACATGTTGTGCCAGCACGTCTTCTCTCTGAGGGGCAGGGTTGGGACCCCTGCAGTAAATTTTTGGTACATAATAGGCCAGATGCTGGTATACTTCTTTCTGAAGGTCATTTGCTTGCAGCCATTTCTTTATATTAGAAGAAATGAGAACACAAATTCTTCATTAATAAAAACATCAAACACATTTCTATCCATTTAGATTATTTTCTTTCTAAATGAAACATCTAAAGTAGCATTGCAAAACTAGAAAGCCATGCTTCCTTCTAAGTGTTAAATCTAAATGATCATAAAAGACAGACATTAGGAAAGGAATAATTTGTTTCCCTGCTCACACTTTTTATTCTTTTGAAATGCAAAATTCTCAAAACCACAAGATTTAAGAGAAAAATTCATTAAAATTTTCCTCCAGGATGAATGACCAGTAAAATGTCGGCAGTGACTTTTAGGATATGGCCTAGACTACATTGGTCACATTTCTCTGGAGTGCAGACAGATGCTGCCAGCTTGGGACATAGAGGATCAGCAGGAACCTGGAGTTGGCAAGGAACAGAGTCAAAAAGTACATGGAGAAAAGCAAACACAGCATTAGTTTACAGTCCCTTTCCAATTTAATTTCAACAAATCACCTGTGAAAATGACGAGTTTTGGTTTCTCCTGCTACCAGAATAACTCATCTGAATTACAATTTCAAGTGTGATGTTAGATCCATGAATTCTCACACTGGGTTTGTGAGGCAAGGCTTTGGTAGGAAGGGGGCTACAGGCTGGCTTCTATTAAAGCTGCCAAAACTTTCCCTCATGCCCAAGAGAGCCAACACCAGATGGCTCCAAGATCAACCCACAGCTGGCCAAGGCTGAGCCCATCAGAGATAGCAGCAGCACTTCTGGGATAACAGATTCAACGGGGGATAGCATATTTAAGGGGACAAAAAGAGAGCAATAGCATCTGGGAAATGTGAGTAAGAATATGGGAGAATAACAGCCCTGCAGACCCCAAAACCAGTGCAGAGGGAGGTGCTCCAGACACCAGAGCAGAGATCCCCTTGCAGGCCATGGAGGTCCATGGGGGAACAGAAATCCACCTGCAGCCCACGTGGGATCCCACACCAGAGCAGCTGGATGCCCAAAAGAGGCTGACTCCACAGTAGGAAGCCAATGCTAGAGCTGGCTCCTGGCAGGACCTGTGGCTACAAGGAGAGAGGAGCCCATGCTGGAGCAGGTTTGCTGGCAGGACTTGTGACACCACAGGGAACCTGCACTGCAGCAGCCTGTTCCTGAAGGACTGTGCCCCTTGTGAGAGACCCAGGCTGGAGCAGTTCATGAAGAACTGCAGCCCATGGGAAGGACTCCCACTGGAGAAGTTCATGGAGGACTGTCTCCCGTGGGAGGGACCCCATGCTGGAGCAGAGGAAGGATGTGAGGAGTCCTGCCCGAGAGGAGGGAGCTCCAGAAACCATGTGTGGTGAACTGACCACATCCCCAGTTCTGCATCCATCTGTGCTGCTCAGGGGAGAAGGCAGTGAAAACATGAGTGAAGTTGAGCCAGGGAAGAGAAGGATGAGGGGAAAGCGTTTTTAAGATTTGGTTTTCTCTCTCATTACTCTACTTTGATCTGATTGGTGATAAACTAAATAAATTTTTCCCCTAGTCCAGTCTGTTTTGCCCATGACAGTAATTGCTGAGTGATATCTCCTGCTCCTTATCTCAACCACAAGCCTTTTGTTGTATTTTGTCTCCCCTCTCCAGCTGAAGAGGGGAATGAGAAAGCAGCTTTGGTGGGTGCTTAGCACCCAGCCAAGATCAACTCACTACAATTCTCTTAGTCAACCAATTGTAAAAAATAATGTTGGCAGTTTTTAAAAGGCATCAAACCACTGAACTGCTCTAAGCCACTTAAAAACTCACAGCTTCTCCTAGGGGTTTTTTTTTCCCCTTGGTATATACACACACACAAAAAAAATCCTCTAGGACAACATTTGTTTTGTTTCTGCATTGTGGATTACAAATTTAGAAAGGTTTAAACTGCAAATTAAGACTGCAAGGTTTTTATAATAAACAAATGGGAGCAAGCACATACTGCAAGTGTCCACTGATTAAATCCTGTGTTACATAAACAGCCTCAGCATGCCATTTCTCATTGTAAATGTGACAACCAGATATCCCTTAACAACTTCTGGAAAAGAGTTCAGAATCATCCTAAAACTGTATATGAAAACCCAGAATTAATTACACCAAAATAAATGGGTTTGGTGATCAAATGTTCGAGCTTGATTTACATTCAATTATTTATAACTTACTCTAAGGAACTTACGTTTGAGATAACACAGTCGTAGTAAGTTCCTGGGATACAGACATTCAGAGTCAGCTGAGCATCTGTGCAGACTGGCTGCATTTTTCCCTTTTTTTTTTTAATGTATTTTAATTGTTTCACTTAATAGATATGTTTTTCTAAAGTAGAACTTGATATTTGAAAAAACCCGAATTTGTCAGGGTGCTTTCTTCACTTCTCTTTTCCTAAGTTTGACTTCCTAGAATGATGACTGGGCTGCTCAATCTTTCTATATTCATCTAGCTATGACGGTCAAAGCCCAGGTTTTTTTCCAACCAAGCCCATGGGAAAATGCTGCCAAAAAGCCATAGCCAAGAATCTAGAAGTTTACAGATAATCTCACCAGTCCCACCAGGGCTCAGAGAATACCATAGAAAAAAAAATTAAAAAGTAACGTTTTCATCAACAATAATTTGATTTTCCCCACCAGTTCATTCATCTTTTCTTCTCCTTTCATCAGTTTTGCCAAATAGCTACTATCGCCAGGAACTGACCCAATCACAACGGCAGTGACTTGATCTTTTCCATGATTTCCATTTCCATTTAGGAAGCTTGTTTTTACATTATTTTCTATGGCATATATTAGTTATTAAACTGCAGCATTTTTTCATCAAAACATCTTTAACTTCAGCCTTTTAATTCAGCAGTACATTATTAATTTCTGTCTAGAAAATACACAGTGCATACTAGCTACACTACAAGCTCAGACAGATACTCAGGCAGAGAAAATTCTTGTTCCTCGAGTAAACGGCTTTCCCATCCCAAAAATCCTGGGAGTAGTAGTCTGAAAGTTAGGTGTGGCAACGACAAACGTCATCAACCTAAATCTGTTTGTGGAACCAGTTCTATACACATCACTGTGCATACAGTTTTAAAAATGAGATCCTGGATGAAATAATATTAGAAGAAAATCCAGGCTAGTCATACAAGGAAATAGGTGGGACTCCAAGAGGGGCTAGGAAGGCAACTCACAGGTCTGTTATAAGAGTTAAGACTGTTAATAGAAATAGATACATAAGTAAACATATGTTGCACTGCCTTTCTACATCACTACCTGGGGAGCACTGAACTCCAGAAAAACTTTGGAATTTGTTCTTTAATAAAAGCATTCTGCACTTAGGCAAGTTTTCAATTAGTATTTCTCTACCTTCTAACCGGAAATCAACACAAGAAAAGCCAATATTCTCCTCTCCCAAGAGAAGTTTTTACTAAAAAGGGAAGTGTATTCCTCTTTACTTCTTCCCTCCTCACACTCACTCTCCTGCACCAACTTTAAGTGCCCTGGGAAAAAAAAAAAGTGCAAAGCATTGATCAAACAACACCTTACATAAGTAAATACCTAATGGTTCATCAAGGTAAGAGATACCAGAACAAAACATAGAATACTAATAAGCCATAAAGCAATTCACTTCTCTGTTTAAAAAGCTAAAAGGTACCATTTATGGGGGTTTTTTAGCTACACAAAAAATACTTGCAAAGTAGGCTCATGTTATGTTAACGAGAACTTATTTTTTTAATGTGTGTTCTTTCGAAGTTTATCATTAAGTTGTTGCCACGAGAAACTGAAGCCATAAGTACTGCATCTATTGCTTTGGGATGGCATTTGTTTTGTTAATATTGGGCTATCAGCAGAGGAGGCAGAAAAACCACACTGTAGATTTGAATGATAGATTTCAGAATTGGAGCTTGTGCAGGTGATGACAGATAATAAAAATGAGTAGGAATTGACTTCATTTAAGTTGGCAGTTCTACATATAGCAAATTCCTAAATGTATTCTACTGGGTGCATGATTGCCCTGAGTTTACCTATGGTGTGACCCAAAAAAACCCATCTGCTATTCACACAGACAAGGTAATTTGGGCTCAATTTGGACTACTTTATAAATGTTTGATGGAATTATTTGGTTTGCTGTAGAGTGAAAGGAAGAGTAATCCTGGAGCTAAACTAGCTAGGATAGAGCTAACCGTGCACATTTGCCCATCTAATCATACCTTTGTCTGCACTGAAGATATACAAGCATAATCTGAGGATAACTTGAATTATAAGTCTTTTATTTTCATTTGGAAAGCAGCCAATGTAATTCCCATTGAGACACACACAGACAGCTCTTCAAGGTTTTGTCCTACTGATATGCACACGAGCAGTTTCAATACTTTAACATATATATCCAGTTCCTCAAATGCCCAAGCGTCTAAATGGACAAGCATTTATGCCAGAAACAAAAGTTCCTTCAAAGACTTTACCCTCGAGACTACATTCCTCTTTCAACTACTCTTTGTAAGAGCAGGAAAAGTATATAAACAGAAGCACATTTCTTCAAACGTTACGCTGATTCTACTAATATTTCCTCTACAAATACCCCATTCTAATAATCCTAAGATTAACTCCTGCAAGCTTTTGCCAGAATCACATCTTAAATAGTGGGGAGGAAGGAAAAATCCTGTGATGGCACTTCAACACTGCAAAGCATATCTGGGGTCAGACATCCACCTAAACTAACAGGGAAGGGGGGGATCTCCTCAGGTCTGGGTGTGATTGCCGGCAGAGAGAGGCGAAGGAACGTAACTTCAGGAAGCGGTTAAGGAAGGGGCGAGATGCCCGGCCGGCCCCGGCAGGACATGGCCACGTCCAGGCGGCTTCCAGGGAGCCACCTGCGCCAGCCGGCACAACAGGAAAAGCTGGCTGATCGCTGCCATGGATTTCGGCTGCTGCAACAGCGACGCTGCCGACAACAGCGGGCTGAGGGCACAGCGGGACGCGGCTGCCGGCCGGAGGTGCCCTCAGAGCCAGCCCCGGCAGGGACACCCCGTCCCGGAGAGCTCGTTCGCCCCGCGGAGCGGCCTCGCCCCGGCCCCGGGAACGGCTCCCCAGGCCGGTGCCTCCCGCGGCCTCCGAGTCCCCGCTCCCTCCCCGCGCCGGGCCCGCCGCCTCACCACGGCGATCTCCTCGGCGGAGCACTCCAGCAGGCTCTTGTCAATGGCCTGCACCTCCGCCTCCAGGTCCGCCGCCATCTTCTCCCTCCTCCTGCCCCCTGCCCCGCGCCGCCGAGGCCGAGGCCGAGGCCGGGACAGCCGGAACGGGGCCCGGGCGGCCGCCCAGCCCGGGGAACACACACTTCCGCCCCGCCTCCCGCACGTCACCGCCCGCCGCGCCGCGTTCTGGGGGCTGCAGTCCTTCCCCGGCACGGCTCGGCCGGGACACGGCGCTCCGTGCCCGGGGCCGCGCTGCGGGACCTGCGGAGCCAGGCCGGCGGTCGGTACCCGCCCCTCGGCCGCCTCCGTGGGCCGTCTGCCCCTCTCGCCTCATGGAATCGCAGGACCACAGGACGGGTAAGGTTGGAAGACACCACACTGGGTCATCTGGTTCAACCTCCCTGTTCCAGCAGGGTCATCCCAGAGCACGTGGCACAGAATTTCATCCAGACGTTTCCTGAGTATCTCCAGTGAGGGAGACTCCACAACCTCTCTGAGCAATCTGTTCCAGTCACTGCACCGTAAAGTTCTTTCTCTTGTTCAGGTGGAACTTTCTGTGCATCAGTTTCTATCCTTTGCCTCTTGTCCTGTTGCTCAGCACCACTGAGAAGAGCCCAGCTTCATCCTCTTGACACCCTCCCCTCACATACAGACATTATGAGGTCCCCTCTCAGTTGTATCTCCTCAATGCTGAACAGGCCTGGCTCCCCCATAAGAGACATCCCCAGCTGAGTCTCTCAATCATCGTTGTCCCTTCACTGGAATGGCCCCAGGAGCTCCATGTCTCTCTTGTTCTGAGTAACCCAGAACTGGATGCAACACTCCAGATGTGGCCTCACCAGGGCTGAATAGATGGGCAGGATCATCTCCCCTGACCTGCTGGCAACGCTCTTCCAATGCACCCCAGGATTTTGTTGGCCACCTTGGCCACAAGGACACTGCTGGCTCATGGACCAGTTGTTGAACACCAGCACCACGAGCTTGTTGACTCCCAGGTTGTTGCCCACCAGTCTCCCCCAGTGCAAAGTGCTATGTGGGACTGGGGGCATCTCCAGAGTGGCTGGCAAAGCTGGACTTCCCCCTCAGCTGAAGCGCTCTTGTCAATGCTGCCAGTGGGCAAGTGGGCAGTGAGGGCTTCCTGGGAGACTCCCAGGTCCCATGAGGGTGGAAAGAATATAAAATGGTAAATTATACACACCTGGCAACTATGGCTTTAAGACAAATGTTACTTAATAGCAGAAGCTATAAATTCTGTTGCTCAGCGTCCAGGGGCCACCCAAACTGAGGCGTGGCTTGCTCACTCAAGTGGGGATGCAGGTCTGAGTCTCCTAACAAGTCACCACCACCAAACGCAGCAAATAATCATCCTCCATAACTCCATTTCAGCACATACAGGCTTGACATCTTACGAGCCCTTTCTGAAAACCTGTTGTACCACTGCTGTACCCGTGGGCTTGCCTTACCCCTCTGTAATTACAGCTGGGCCCAAACCAAGCAGACGTGTCTGGCCGTGCGTGCAGCCATGGGGCACCTGAGCGTGCTGAGGTTTAAAAACACACCTTTCTTCACTTGCTGGCAATTTCTGCATGGACCTAAGTGTCGTGCACAAACTGAATACTATTTCTACCTTGCACCTCCTGTTGGCCTTCGTGGCTGAGATAAGGACCCACCCAGCAGGAGCCTAACCCAGAAAATTTTGCTGAGGAATTCTCTGCTCTGGAGAATTGACACTTCCAAATCTAGACAATGCATGGGAGGGAAATAAACAGGCAGGAAAGGCAGACCAAGTTGAAATTGCCTGCAGTACTAGCTGAAGCAGCTATAAATGTTACCTTTGCCAAACAGTGCTAAGTTACAGCAAAGCTGTGCATTAAAAGTGAATGCCACTTCACATCTTATATTCCTTAAAACTTTGTAAGCATTCTCATATTGAGTATGGAAGAGTTGCTTCTTCCCTTTTTCATCGCCTTTCTCTTCATTCTCCCCTCAATTAATAATTTACACATTGAGTTTCCCAAGGGAGATACGTTATCTTATACTGTCCAAGCAGTAACAAATATATCTATGGGCATACACTGATATAAGAAGGAAGATGGGCTGCTTGCTGTCATCTAGTTCCTCTTGTGGAGATTGAATATTCCCTGCATCAGAGGGCAGCATCATGTGCTCGTGTGTTACTCACACTTCTCTCTGAAACCTCAAGGGTTTATACATCATCTCACTGACATACATATCGGGTTTGGGAGTTTTGGGGAATTTCAAGTTTGAGGGAACACGCACATCTGGAAAGATTACTGCAAGAACTGGAAAAGATGGGTTTAGCCAGTGTTGTGAGGGAATCACAGAATGGTAAAAGGATGGCCTTGAGAATACTACTTTCACCTCCTAATATTCTAAGAATAAGCATAATTTCCTTTTGTATGTACCCTTCCAATGTGCAGAGTAGATATTTTTACTGTATTTATTTTTATCTCCTTTGCCACTTACTAAGTTATTGTTCTTAAAAACGCAGAAAATAATTATATATTCCTTAGAAGATCAGTAAAGCCCACACTGTTTCTCATTCATGCGCTGTGCATGCCTAGGGAATACAGAACATGAATCGTCTTTGAAATATAGCACAGGGTGAAGGAAAGCTGTATGACTTAACTCTTTCTTTCTGGCCTGCATGAAGAAAATGTTCAAAAAGTTCTGGAGTTTAGTAATGTGAAAGGCATCTCATTTTACCTAGCAAAGTGGGCAACCCAAACAGAAATTAGCCTGCAAAGCCATTTTTTCAATATGAACATAACAACTTCCTGAGTATCATATTTTACAACTTTGGGAAGAATTTTACATTACTTTTAGCCTGTGCCATTTACTTCATAAGCAAAAATACTATTCAAATTCAGGAGTAGTAATTAGGGTTGAGGAGGCTGCCTTTATTTTCTGCCAAAAAGTCTAACTCTTACCAAGTCTATCACAAGATAGAAACTGAAAAAGAGAAATCTAGACAATTTTAATGTTTCAGCAGGGTTCAGAGTAAACCTTCATAGCATTTCTCTGCTCTAGCTGGGATGTTTCTGGGTCTCACCATGCTTTCAACACACAAGATAGACCACAGAATGCTACAGACTATGATTATGAAAATTGTAGATGCCATCTATATCTCTTTCACCTCCTGGTTGTCCTCACAGTTCAAGCACTGCTTGCCTCTTCCATTAAAAAAAAGGAAAAAAAAAAAAGGAATTCAAACATAAATTATACTTTGACTTTGGGGATCAATTAACTTAATTGAGGTCCAGTATTTTTAATAAATGCTGCATCCATTAAGAACACAATGTAAATAGGTGCCATGGTTTGACCCCAGCCAGCAACCAAGCCCCATGCAGCCACTTGCTTACCACCCAATCAGCAGCACTGGAGAGAGAATTGGGAGGGTAAAAGGCAGAAAACTCATGGGTTGAGATAAAAACAATTTAATGGGTAAAGCAAAAGCTGCACGCACAAACAAATAAAAACAAGGAATCAATTCCCTGCTTCCCAAGGGCAGGCAGCTGTTCTGCCATCTCCAGGAAAGCAGGGCTCGATCACGTGTAACATTTATTTGGGAAGACAAACACTATCCCCCAAAAAGATCCCCCCGCCTCCTTTTGTCCCCCACTTTACATACTGAACATGACATCCTATGGTCTGGAATATCCCATTGGTCAGTTGGAGTCACCTATGCCAGCTGTGTCTCCTCCCAACCTTCTGTGCACCCACAACTTCCTTACCAGCATGGCAGCACGAAAAGCAGAAAAGGCTTTGGCTCTATGTAAGCCCTGCTCAGCAGTAACAAAAACATCTCCATATTATCAACCCTATGTTCAGCACAAATCCAAAATATAGCCACATACCAGCCATTGTGAAGAAATTTAACTCTACCCCATCCTAAACCAGCACAATAGGCACATTTGAGGTACTGTTAATTGTCACAGTGGAGAATGATGGTTCCTTTCTAAAATCTGTTTTAGAAGGTACTACTGAAACACCAACTAGAAGACTTCTTCTCAATGCACCTGAGCTCACCCATGGCAGCCCAGCTTGTTTGGAAGAGAAAGGACCTCCAGTAAAGCATGCTCCAGAAAGGGCTCGGCACACAGCAATTATTGTCATCCTGGCTCAATACTATTTGAATGCGATCATCTTCAGGGCCTGTTGCATTTGCAACTAGAAATGGATGAAATCAAAAGGTAAAGGAATGTTGGAGGGAATTTTTAAGCAGCCGATTTGCAGGTGTGTTCACTGTACCTTAGATGCAGTCAATTTGACATCACTGTATTAATTTGAATGTAAATAGAAAAATCCTGCATATCTAGACTGCAGGGATAGATGTCTTCCTTATAGACTCAGAAAAACAACATGCTATTTAATGGAGTTTTCTGACAATCATTATGAAGGGTGAGTCTTGTGAGAAGGATTCAGAAATGTTTCTGTTCTCTGTGAAAGATTTCCTGGTACAGTTAAAAAACATTTTAAAACACTTACTTCCTTGGCTGTTCACTAAAACAATGCTGCAGTTGCAACTTAATTTGAGGTTTAACTATTAAAGCAAATGATCAGCATTTTGCTGCATGAAGTTGATAATACATACCTGTGTCTAAAAACATCACTTTGAAAATACATTTGTATCTCTTAAATCTTCCCTAGGTCAGCAACCCTTTCCACCAAATAAAGCATGTGTCTAAATGTAGGATTCAGGTTTGTATTTTCAGTAACAGTAATTTTGATAAAACTGTTTGCTTAGCAGATACTGAATGACCAAAGTAGTGATTTTTACATAGCAAATACAATTTTTAAAGCCATTATCATTTACATGGTTTCTCTCCCTTCCTCTTCAGTGCCAGATGAGGTAGGTTTGTAGTTATCATCTCCTTCATCGTCTTCAGATAAATTCAGATGGTAATTCTTTTATTTCTGTACTGCCAATTCCAATGACAAATTATGCTGACCAAAATAGAATTTTGCCTGTGATAATGTTAATTAAAAGATGAATTGTGAATGAGGTGAACAATGACACCCAGTACTTGGTGGATTGATAAGACATAGTTCACTAAGCAAGACATTATTCAGAACAAAAGAGCACACAGTAATCTGCAAACACAGGTTATTTTAGGAATTTCTTCAGAATTACAGTATTAAAAATACTATCTGACAAACTGTAGGTGATTCTTTGTTCCTTGGAGGCACTAGTGCTATAATATCAGCCCTTTTAGCAATAAATCAGAATAAGCTTATTTCTTTTCCCTGCTCTGTCTATGCATGAGCTTAGATTATAGGTGTATAATATTCTAAACATGATGTCAAGGAAAATTATTTTTAAAAAGACACTGAAAAGAGAGCATATTGCATAATAACAGCGAACATAGGAGGCATAATGAAAGCATAAAGATACTGTGGCCATGTTCCTGTCTGGTGAATGCTCTCTGCGAGTCTAGCAAAGGCAGTTACATAACTGATTTTTATTGCATTAGGCAACAGCAATATTGCTAAGCAAACCGATTTGCAGAATTAGAAAGCTTTTTCCACAGTGGAAATTAAGAAGAAAGACAGAGGAAGGGCTCTCACTTAACATCCAGTAAGAAGGCAGGGCAAGAAGATGTGCATCTTCATTAGTGGATCAGGTCAGGATGACAACATGATTTATTCTCATCACGCAGTGCCTTAGAAAAAATACAGTGCCAAGTCAGTCCATGATAATTTCACTGCTTTCTGCAGCGTAATGTGTCAACAGTCTAGAGCTCAAGCTGGTAAGTTAAAACACCAACCTCTAAAAGAGATTTAATGGGAGCTAAGATAATAGTCTCTAATGAGTTGTATAGGGGGAAAAATCAACATGGGAGCAAAGGGAAAAAAACCTACACGTGCAAAAATGTGTCTGATCTCATCTGTTTTCACTGTAAATTCAGAGCACTGCTAGTGTGTATTTAGACACAGCAGTTAATACAAGCTGGGGGATGAACAGATCAAGAGCAGCCCTGGTGAGGACTTGGGGGTGCTGGTGGATGAAAAGCTGGACATGACCCAGCAATGTGCACTGGCAGCCTAGAAAGCCAACCGTGTTCTGGGCTACATCAAAAGGACCCTGGGCAATAGGCCAAGGAAGGGGATTCTTCCCCTCTGCTCCCCTCTGGTGAGACCCTTCCTGCAGTGCTGTGTCCAGCTCTGGGGTTCTCAGCACAGGAAGGACATGGACCTCTTGGAGAGAGTCCAGAGGAGGCCACAAAGATCATTAGAGGGATGGAGGAAAGGCTGAGAGAATTGGGATTGTTCAGCCTGGAGAAGTCCTTTAGATAGCCTAATTGTGGCTTTCCAGTACCTGAAGGGATCCTACAAGAACAATGGAGAGGGATTTTTTACAAGAGTATGTAGAGACAGGACAAGGGGGAATGGCTTCAAACTGAAAGAGAGTAGGTTTAGATTAGATATGATGAAGAAATTCTTTATTGTGAGGGTAGTGAGGCACTGGAATAGATTGTCCAGAGCAGTTGTGGATGCCCCATCCCTGGAAGTGTTTACAGCCAGGTTGGATGGAGCTCTGAGCACCCTGGTCTAGAGGAAGGTGTCCCTGCTAACAGCAGGGACTTTCAAACTAGATGATCCTTAAGGTGCCTTCCAACCCAAACCATTCTATGATTTTAGGATACAAAGAGGTCTGTGAGCTGGTACCAAGAAAGTCTGTGTTTGTGGCTCAGGAGTGGTCAGCTCTAACACCTAGGCATGTGCAAGAACCACTTGAAATTTGTGCTTAGCTAACGCCCTTCCCCTGCGCTTACTGATGCCAATGAACATACAGGCTCAAGTTGCAACCTTCCCCTTTGCAAGACTTTATTTAGGTGGTTGACTATTTTTCAAGTTTGGACAAACAATTATTCTTGAGGCTTCTCCCACTTGTGTTTGCGTGGCAAACAAAGTGGCAGGAAGGGGGGTATACAGAGAGGCAGTCAGCCGTATGAAGTGTATGAAGTGCAACTGACTATGCTGTGTTGGCGTGGGACCAGACCTTAGATCCCCCCATAAAGAAAGAGCAGTCACAGCATTTAGCATCCACCGCAGCGCAGCGAAGTGTGCTGTCAAAGTTCGGGGCCTCAAAGCCGTTCCAGCGGGTGTAGGATATGGTGAGGTAGGCAGGCTGAGCAGTCCTCCCGAGCTATGCCCGCTGTGGTGGCTCTCTGCAGGAGCCTCCGCGGGGAGGAGAGGGAAGAGCGCAGTTTTCCTTGCTCTTCCCGCAGTCGGCGCCAGGTGTCGGCAGGCGGCGCGGGCACGGCGCTGCAGGAGCGCCTCTCTCCCGCCGCTCCCAGCCTGCGCTCCCGGCTCCCGCTCGCTCCAGCCTGCCACCGGAAGGGTGTGGGTGGGTGGTGGGGCTGAAGCAGCCATGCGACTTCACTTTTTTCTTTTTTTATTTCCCCCCTCTCAAATCAAGCTTTAACTGCTTAGTGGCTGATACTTCGGGAAATTCAAGGCATTTTTTTGGGATGAGTCAGATGTTTGAAGAACAGAAACGTACTGTGCGATGCATGGGGCCCATGGACAGGGCTTTGGGTGGTAGGAGAGGCAGGAGAACGAGAAAGCAGAAGTGGCCAAGGAGTTGTCTGCAGAGATGGATGACAGGATGAGTGCTGCAGTTATCCTCTGGGAGAAGAAACCGGAGCAACCTCCTGTAGCAAATTCCCTGCCTACAGCACTGCAGAGGAGTGAGCAGCTGGGCATCCGATGGTGGCACTCGGTGACAGTGCTTGTTCTTGGCTGATGGAGACCAGAACTGATACTGAACCGCTGGAGAAAGAGTTCTTGACTCCATCTGAAGCCACATTTATGTGCAGTTATGCTGGGGATGCACAAAGGAAATGGGAACATACAGCCCACAAGCAAAAGCAGGGTGGATGAAAGATTTATCTGGTAATGTGAAAATGCTTTGAACAAGTGAACTAACTCTTCTTCTCTTCCCCTTCATTCACACTACGGAGCAATTTTAAATTAGAACAGGTTGTAACAGATTTAATTTAGATCACCATGGTGCCTAGTATAATGCTACAGCACATTCTAGTTTATCTTTTCCCCTGATTTTAAAGGGCTAAACAGTTTTTAAATTGTGGATTTGTTATAGAATGTATGGCTGCTAGGCAGTCCTAACCAATTAGAAATTTTTTACTGCAGTATGATTAATTTAGTTAGATAAAACTACTGAAATACAACTGAAGGTAGAAATAAAAAGCATTTAAGTGCTCTACAGCCATGATTTACTCTTCAGAGATGCATTTAACGCTGTCTCCGGCAGAACAGCTTCATCCATTTTCCAAACATTCATTTGTTTATTTCAAGATTAGTCTCAGTTATAAACAGACATTAAATCACCTCCAGGCCCTAATACATTGTAATGAAGTATTGTAAACCATGTAGTATGTTGGTTTAAACAATGTAATCAGAAAGCAACAAAACCATTTTCTCCTGGTTCTTGCTGGCTCCCTGACTTCTGCCTGTTCAAAGAAAAGTTCTTTTTAGTCTGTAAATGTCAAGGTCACTCAGAGGTCAAGTTTGTGCTTTTGAGCCGTGGTTCCTTTCAGGTTATTGGCTTTGTTTTATTACTGAAAGGAACCATCCATTTTGGCATATAGAGCAAAGAAGTCATGTAATCCTATTAAATACAAAACCAACATGTACAAATAATGGTGAGGGTTTGACAATTGCACAAAAGCCCCCTTTTCTGCCCATAGTTAAGCCTGCACTGAGTAATTAATGGTCCTTCCATGAGCCTGTCTACAGTGGGAAAACTGCTTAACTAGTTTTCAAAACACTTCCTCAAAACCTGGCTGAGAGCCTCTTTTGGGCAAGCTGGCATCCTTCTACTGCGATGCTCAGGAATGGGAGGGGAACAGAAGCAGCTACCTGTCGCTTTCCATCTCAGAGCAGAACACGGCACAGAAGGAGACAGGCACAATCCCAGGCAGAGGATCCTTGGAAACAGAGAGAATTAATTAACAAAGAAGGAGGAAAGCATCTTTAGAGAGTTAAGGCTAAAAGGAGGTACTTTAAGTTATTAGAAAATAAACTTGCTTTGTTGGCAGCAGAGAGAAGTGGAAAGCAGAGGTTACAGCATGCAAGTTGAGATGTAAGTGGATCATTATGTACTGGGCACAAAATCTAAGACATAAAAAATTAACAACAAATAGCTCACTGATTTCTCTACTAGGAATGTTTATGCATAGTGCAGGGGCAGTAGAAGAAAAAATTAGGAAGAGGAAATAAGGTATAATCAGATTTTAAAATGGAGCAAGGAAAGTGTAGAATGATTTAAAGAAAACTGTCCTCAAAATGGTATCTACATAGAGGTAACTGAGGGAAAATGCTGAGGATTTTAATGGTCAGTTAGTTAGGATCAGATGTGAATGATGGGCTTGCTGTTCATTCTGCTTGTCACTTCTTTGAGGACAGTCAGCCACAGTATGTGAAAACAACTGAAGGTCGCAAACCCCAGTTTTCATAAACAACATTCATAACACTATTTTCACATTCCTCAGACAAGTATATAGGTTATCACAACTGTAAAATCTCTGTCTGCTGGCAAGACAAAATATTACCATCCTAGAGTGTATGCAAACATAGGAACTGACTGGATCTATTACTAATAAAGAGAGATGAGCTAATTGAGAGTACAGATAGCAATTGCAGATAAGATGAAGAACTGCATGAAATGTAGGCAGGAGGTGCAGGAATGAACCCCAAGACAGACATACAGTTGAATATAACAAACATTTTGGAAGTGGAAAGGGGAAACCGAGAAATCTATATTACTCGGGTTGTGAAACAAGCCTTACAAAAGGGCAGACAGTAAAAGTTTCTGGCCTATCATATTGCAAGAACAGATAGACAGTAAAGATGCTTGGAGTTTAAGTGTGGAACAGGTCCAAGATCTTCTGATAGTCTTCTAATAGGAAGAGAAAAACACTGGCACACCACCAGGGAAGGACCTCCACGCAGGACTGCTCCTTAAATACAGACTCAAGAGGTTTTTGGCAGACACTTCAGTGAGAACAGCCTCTCATGGCGCAGTCTTAAAACAAGTCTGGAAGACGTCTTACTCAACCCTGGGTTTGCTTCTTGGGTTGAGCATATTTTAAGAAGGCCACAAGTTCAGTATGAGTAATTAGGGCTGAGTTTATTTTTTTGCCCTCCTTTGTTCCCAGCACATCACTCAAGTAGTGCAAAAAAAGTGAAATACACCCACAGCTCCTCATTTGGGGATTTCCTCAACTGATATACAATTGATATATAATTAGCTCCTTTGCTTCTGTCAGGGGTGCAGAGGAATTATCAGTGCCTCAGTCTTCAGCTATTGCTAGCTGCTAGATTAGTCAGATGGCATGGGACTCAAAAATCCTTGGAGCTGTACTTGCCCTCCCAAGAGGGTTTAGAGAATGTGTTGGCATGATAAGAGGACACAAAAGCTGTAAAATATATATCCAGAGAAACATAAATGCATGCCTTTTTGTTGTTAGAATTTTTGAATAAAGTGAAATGGATTCTGCAGACCAACATATCAACTAAAGCAAAAGTTGATTGGAGAAACATCTTTTCCCTCTCCATATTTCTTCAAGCTTTTCTAGCAAGCTGGAAATGCTATGGGTACTGCAGACTCCAGAGATGGTCCCTAGGTTATCCAGTCACTATTGGTGGATTCCCAGGGAGCTCTCAGATACAGGAGGACCAGCTCATACCACCCATGGCTAGAAGAAAACTTTGGAGATTTTTATTGGAATATTCCACACTTTAGTGACCCAGAAGGTCTCTTCTTGTTTACCTCTGAAGAAAATCTCATGCCAAATTTGCACCATTACCTCTTTTCTCAACAGAACAGACACAAAAGTCTAAGACCTTTAGTCTCACAGACCTAAGCTTGCATCAGGAGCACTAGAGGAGATTGTTTTGGGGATCCCCTTTTTAATTTCCCAACTTCCATATTAATTTGGAGATTCACAGGCCATTTGAATGTGATGAAGGTAGTTTCTTCTTCTCTAGAAGCAAAATTGGTCCATCAGAAAGACTTCACATATTTACATATGCCTGGATTTGTCATCTGCTGCCCTTCAGCTGCTGCTGGCAAAACTTTCCCAGGTATAGAGCAAGCTGGTTTTCCTCTCCTATTAATTTTGTTAACCTGCTGTATAGGGGCTCCTTGCAGTTCCCTGTTTCACTGCAGCTGTACAGTAACTCCACTGCATTTTCTGCTTTCTGTTTTCCAGCACAGCTCTCACCTCAAGTGTTTTGGGGCCACCAAACAAAAACACTGACACAGAAATGTAAAGGAGCTTGTCTTCTACTGTAAGTGCATTCCCATCACTGCAAAAATGTGAAATGATACAGCTTATTTCTATTTGATGATGTAAAGTGCCCTACATCATTATAAACAGAATATAATGTATATGTATTGGATATACAGTACAAGTCTAGCCATGTGAGTTAATAGCATTTTTAAATCTTGACAGCTGTATCCCTAGAGTTTAAATGCATATCTGCCCACTGTCACATATGTAAGAAACAAATAAGTAAGACACAGTGAGACCTTGAAGTAACTGGTATATATGACTATAAAAGACTTGTATAAAAATTCAGGTTACAGTTCTGAATGGGAAAGTTCAGAGCAGAAGACATGGATGGGTGTTTTAAACTCCTTCAACAAAACCTACACAGAGTACATTCGACTTTGAATTAAATCAGCAAAATAATTTGCTTCTGTGCTGAGGAATATGAAATAGAAAACAGAAATGGCTGAAAGTAGGGTGACAGGGATGGTCCTGATCAGAGGTGGCTGTCTGTGCTCTTCCACACAATATGCAGTGTGCTATTGTCAATATTGCATCCACTTCCAACAGACAAAATTCTGAAAAGGGAACAAAACTTTAATCTTGATCTCAGTTGTCAGTGTGGACTTAGACACATTGCATGTTATGATAGAGAACCACAGTGACTTAATCATATCTGTATTTAGATATTATCCTTCTGTTACAGAAAGCTGTCATTTAAGTTAACTGTTAAGATTAACTGTCATTTGAAGTTAATATGCCAGGCTTCCTTCTACTCTCATCATACATCTTTTCTATAACCTTTTATTTTTAGAAAACTTTTGATTGTAATCAGCTTCATTTTTCCTTCCCATACTCAAAAGTAGGATTTCTCTTGTTCAACAAACACATTAGAAATTAATTACAGCTCTCTGTATCAAGCCATCCTATAGCCTCTTCTTTATGTATCAATTTTACCACAGAACAGATTTTTAAAGCCAAGAGAAAACAATTCAGAAAGATTAGGGGGGGACATTCAACATAAGTAGTAGGAGACAGTACCTTAAATCTGTCATTTCCATGGATTTCACTGGATTTCAAGATGATGGTGTCTCTGTAAAGACAGTTTTCATTAAATAATGTAATTGAATTGAATCTTTGTCTGCAGGCAGGACTATGTTTTTCTTTCCAGCAGTACAACAGCAGCACATTTAGACTAAGGTGTGCCTCTTCATAGAGCAGTTTTCAGATGTTACCACCGGGAGTGCATACAAAGCCAGTGGAATAAAGCTGCTTGCATGTCAGCCAAAGCTCCAAACATTTCAAATTGGGTTTAAGATTTGCTTGAACAATACCGGTCAGCCTTTGAGACATAACAAGGTGCAAAGACTTAGGAGAATTTTTTTCATGCTTATCTCTGCAGCTACATTCCTGGATGACACTGGACCACCTCTGTTCCCTTCTTTACCCATCTGTAAAATGGGGACAGTATTACTGGCCCCTGATTTTATTTCCAACTCAGATCCACAGTGAATGGTTTTAAAGTGTAGAATAGCTCAAACCACACCATCAACTTAAAAGCTGGAAATAATTGAAAAAAAATTTTTACTCATGTTAGTTTTATAAAGATACATGAGTTTTATATGTTTATACATTCATATTTACAAATGCATGTAATATAATTTACGTAATGTGTATATATTAAACCAATTTGTAAATTCACAAATACAAATGTCAGTGTATTGTATAAAATAAAACATTTCCTCTTTTCTAGCATGTGAAAAAGCCACACAAACTGGAGCATTGCTCACTAGGACAAGATCCTGCAAGATGGCCCATGTCACTGTATCTCTTCTGTGCAATTGTACATGCCCAAAGATTATTCCTGACAGCATGATAGTATAAGCAGCTCTTCTAAGAGGAAGGGAACTGGCACAAACCAAATGAAGCAAGAATGTCTCTAGCTCATTTTCCTCTCTAGAGTTCATACACAGTTGCAAAACACTATTAATGTTACTGAAAAAAAGTCTGGAAATCATTGCTATTTCTCACTTGCCTATCTGTAATTTCTTTACCAAAACATTCCTAGACACTTTACATGGTTTAATTTGCTTCAGAGCATCTCTGTTGAGTGGTGTTGTATCTCCTGTGTGGCCAACTGAAGGGAGATGCAGAAAGGTTAAGGCTATGCCCCACCAAGAGCTGCCAGGAGGATCCCTCATCCAGCAGCACCTGGCTCCCGCAGCACTGGACCACAGCCCCTGGGGCTCAGCAGCTACTGCCGGTTGTGCTGAAGGAGCAGCTCAATGGCTCAGTGACTGACTTATAGATGGGCAGCTCTAAGCTTTGCTAAAAGGTTCCTGAGGTTGAAGTTGAGAGAAAACTAGTGCTTGTGGATTTCCAGAGCTCACTGCAGTGCAAACAGCTGTGCAGGTTCCCTTCCCTTCCCTTCCCTTCCCTTCCCTTCCCTCCACTACCTGGACCAACATTCTTAGAGAGCATCTTATCTGCCAGATGAGATAGCAGCTGTGGCTCTGTGACAGTTAGAGGCAATTTAAACTGATGTGGCAAATTCTAATTTTGAGTGCACACAGTCCTGCCTCCTTTTCTTTTGCTTGTCTGGCTGACTCAGTGAAGCTATCTCTGGGACAAATGACAGGGCATTTCTGCCAGCACTGGGAGGTGATCTGGCTCACCTGGGAAGCAGTGTCAGCAATGGGTGCAAACAGGAGGCAAACCCATGCAGCTGGAGGCAGTAACTTGCATAAGGGATAGCAGGACCCAAGCCATCACAATTCACTTTTGTTTTAGCCTTCATGGTAAAACTCATAGCATCATTTAGGTTGTAAAAGACCCTTAGGATCATAGAGTCCAACCACTGATCTAACATTACCAAGTCTACCACTCTCCCTTAGCACCACATCTTGCCAATCTTTTAACTCCCTCCAGGGATGGTAACTCCACCACTTCCCTGGGCAACCTGTTCCAATGCTTGACTACATTTTCCAAAACCAATTTTTTCCTTATACCCTTTCTAAACCTCTCCTGGTACAACTTGAGGCCATTTCCTCTAGTTCCATTGCTTGTTACTTGAGAGAAGAGACCAACCCCCACCGTGTTACAGCCTCCTTTCCGGTGGTTGTGGAGAGCAATGAGGTCTCCCTTGAGACTCCTTTTCTCCAGGCTAAACAATCCCAGTTCCCTCAGTCACTCCTCATCAGACTTGTGCTCCAGACCCTTCACTAGCTCTGTTGCCCTTCTCTGGACATGCTCCAGCACCTCAATTTTTTTCTTGTAGTGAGGGACCCTGTGAGCAGGCCTTTCACCAGCAGTCTGAATGAAAGCAGCATGCTTTCATCCTGTTCCCTCCTTGGCACATTTCCTGCACCATTCCTTATGCTCTGCAATCAGCAAAGCAATCTGGCTGAAAGAGAAAAATAAAATTTAAAAGTCTTACTTCCAGGATTAGTTTTCAAATGGCAGCAACATGGTCTGAGATCAGATTAGGCTGTCGGTGAAATCCGTGACTTCACCTCCTGTCTGGAATCAGAGCAGCTGCTTCACTGGACAAGAGGCAACTTGGACAAGCAAGGCTGGGATGTTGCTCTTCTGATACAGGCCTGCTCCTCACCCAGATGGTGGAAGTGGACAAAGGGAAGTACGTGATAGTTTGCAGTAGCTGGGGTCCTGATGCATTTCTACTGAAAATTATACAGCTCCATTTCAACCCTTGGCCATTTTTTCTAATTTACAAT
Organism: Vireo altiloquus; assembly: GCA_013396875.1. Taxonomy (NCBI): domain Eukaryota; kingdom Metazoa; phylum Chordata; class Aves; order Passeriformes; family Vireonidae; genus Vireo; species Vireo altiloquus. Next base: position 114,419 of record VZRF01002375.1, read on the forward strand.
GGATGTGGTCAGAAGTGACACTGAAGAGGACAAGCTGTTTTATTCTGGAAGCTCTCCATGTCCTGAGCTCCCCGGTAAGAGGACCATATGGAAGAAACACCATACCCCATCATACATAAAGGCAAGAGCAGGGTTGTTAACATTACCTCAAAACAAAGCAAAGATACTGTTTCTTGAGCACAGGGACAACCTGGAATTATGCATTTGCTGTTCTCTGAGCAAGCCCATCGCCAACTGTAATGTGGTTTTTTTGTGTTCAGGTTATGGAAGCTGTGACTACTTCCCTTTTGCTGCACAGGGAATGTGATCACAGAAAACACATGTTTGGCTTTTTAAACTATTCTGGCCCTGCCAGTGTCACTCCTGCAAGACCCTAGTGTGTCTTATGCATCTAACAGGAAAGTGACAAATGACTGACTAAATCCAAAGGATTCAGATTATACTAAACTGATTTAAAAGGGAAAGAACCAGCACTTTCATGCTGGAAAACTCACAAATAGAAAATAAAAATCAAGGTCAAGCATTTAACCAAGGGGTGGATCAGTAATTACACCAAAACAATGGGTAGCAAAGGGCATATTTGTCATCTCTTGAAATTTCCATAATGGCTTTTATTTTTTCTGGAAAATAAGGTTATAATCTCAATTACAAATGTAATGTCCACATTATGTCGAATGTCAGGTTCTGAAACTGAACTTGCTTTTAGACCTAAATCTGTCAGTACAATTTATGGCTCAAAAGCTCCCCCTTGAAGCAAATCTAAGCCTGTCATTAGTCTTGTTCAATGAACTCAGATAATTACAGTCTGATTTTTTTTTTTTAGGATAACATCCACAATTCAAAATTCAACGTGGAAACAGGCATCTAAAGCCAAGAAACTGGATGAACATCCATATTTTGGCTGCTGTGACTTTGACCAGTAAGATACTCACATAAATGTGATTTTTTTAAGGTGTCTTAAGTGGTTTTATTTTGATGATTCCAGCCGTTGAACAAAGATATGTTGCCTCCTACCACAGCCATATTATGTTTTCTTCAGCATTGTCTTTCTTAGAAAGCCTACAAATTCAAGGCAAAGCCTTCTAATAAAAACTACCGCGTTTAGGAAAATAATGACACAGCAATTCTGTGCCAGAAAGGAATGAACGAGGAGGATGATCAGAGACCTCTGTCACTTCTAAACTTCTGTAATGCTTTAATTTCTGAAACAGCCCCGCTTAGAAAAAAATCAAAATGCATTGATTGCTAACGAGACTCTGACAGAGTGATGGCAGTTACCGTAAGACATTTGCTGCTTTTGTGTTGCTTGTAAGCCGTGGGAGGTTTCCGAGGCAGCTTAGCCCCCCTGCCAACTTGCTGCAGGGCTCCCCTGGCCCTCCCCGCCCCACGGCCCCCCAGCTCCCCCTGTGCTGACCTCCCAGGGAGCTCACCAAAATGGCAGGAATTTAGCCCAGAGAGGGAATACTGTTCTGGCCTGGCGAGCTGAACCAGCTCGGCGGGCAGGGAAGAGAGGGCAAGGTCTCCCTCTTCTGACAGCAGCAAGCGGGCGGCTGGGCCGGCCAGGACCTCACCCCGGCTTCAGGGCTCCCAGCTCACCAACTCGCCAGGTATCACTGCCAAATCCTTGTTGAACAACATCACGACAAGCCCATAGAATTATTCGGAGGTCGAATACTGTAAACAGCAGTCTGATTTTTTTATTCGAAAGTGGGAAGCTTGATGTTCAAATCCTTAAAAGATTAGAAGAAGGATCAGGAAAACTGAGAACACAAATTAAGGCTTTGTGCTTTTGATGGATACTAACTCATAACTGGCAGGATAAACACAAAGAATGCAGTCTGGCTATAGCCAGCCCACACAATTTTATGGAAATGCTGTCCAGGGCTAAGAGTTTTGTGTAGCTAAACTTGTGGCAGAGTAAAATGGGTCCAATTTATATCATGTCAGAAGGCTGCTTGATAATCACAGAATATTCTGAGTTGGAAGGGACCCACAAGGATCAGCAAGTCTGACTCTTAAGTGAATGGCTCATACTGGGGGCAAACACATGATCTTGGCCTTGCTAGCACCATGCTCTAACAAACTGAGCTAATGATTCGTTGTTCAAATTTAAATTAGACATTTGCTTCTATTTTGAGTTATAGTACAAACCCTTGTGTTTCAGGTAAATCAAGTAACATCTAGCTGGTTCAACAGAGATCTGCTTGTATTGATTAATTAGGCAAGTAGATGCTGAGACAAACCTAGAAAGACTGTTAAATTCCATTGTTTATTTCAGAGGTCATTTTGGAAATCACAAGTAATATGGGCTATTCTGGGTTTCAGACTAGACACAAAAAACAAACAGAGCCAAGGCACATGTTGAGTTGTGGTTTTAATTCTATTTTCAACATAGTTTATATGACTTAGGACTCCAGCAAGCAAACAAGCCAACCATTGAATCCAAAATTCGACATAGATTTTGCATAGCTCAGCAGAGAGAACTTACAATATCTGAATGGTATTTTTCAGTTAAGTAAAAATAAAATTAGTAGCTGCCTGGGAAAAAAAAAAAGCCTTTCTCACATTTGTGTATAGTTCAAAAAAATTTAATAGCCAATGGGTGATATCATACTTTTTCACTCTTGCTCTAATCTACACTGTAAATCAAAACAATCTCATAAAAGGTTAAATTATTAAGAACAGTGGCCCTATGGAAGTGTCATGCAACCAGGAAACCAGGATGACCATAAAAAGAAAATGAGGCTGCTGGTAACCATTATAATGTAAGGCTGAATCACAAATGCCAACACCAAAGACCTTTTTCTGTTCCAGTTATAACCCTTGAGAGTTTTGCCTGTTGGGGTTTTTTTCCCTCTTTGAAGGCAGAAGTAGGCCTATAACCATGCCCGTTTCAGTTTCTCTCTTTCCAGCTATGGTTTCTTACAGTCTGTCATTGTCCGTGAGCTTAAACAGAGCACTGCATAAGCTGTATGCATCACATATCTGTCCCCAAGATGTAAAATCCTTCCCTGCGAGGAAACATTTTGGTGCAATCTAGTGCAAATGCTGAGCCCAAGGGAAGCAGGACCGATGAGGTATTTCACCAAAATGTTTCTGTAGAATTAAAAAAAAAAATCATTTACGACTACCAGTGGCAAAGATCAGTGACCACAGGAGCAAGTTCCTACATGGCTCGCTGTATTAGAGAATTAACTTCTAAATTAACCCAAAGCGGAGGAGCCGCCCTGGAGCCGGAGGCGGCCCCGGCAGGCGCAGCAGCCCTTCCCTGCTCAGGGCAGGAGAGCTCCCGGGTGAGAGAGAGCGCGCCTTTACCGCGGCCACTTTCCCCCTCCGGCGCCCCGGGGCTGGGGGAGGCCGGCCCGCAGCGCCCGCAGCCCCCGGCCCCGACACGGCTGCCCCACTCCGCATGACACCCCTGGCGCCAGGGGAGCACCCCCTCCACCCAGCCCCTCGGCGGCGAGACCCCCTCGGCCCCAGGGCTGGCGCGCTGTCGTCCCCCGGCACCGCCGCCCGGGCGGGAGCGGGAGCGGTCCCCGACCCCACCGCCCTGCGGCATGCGGCGGGATCCCGCGGCACCCCCTCGCCCCTACCCCGCCGACCCGGCGGGA